>PVKC010035595.1:0-13418 GCA_004027635.1 Crocidura indochinensis | reverse complement strand
TATAAAATTCAATCCACGTACCATACAGTCAATGGTGTGCATACCCAGGAACCAGATACCAGAAAATTCTAAACTTTTTCCAATAAGTTCATTTCTACTGTGGAGAGAAAGGGCCATGTTTGAATAAAGGACCTCAGAATTGTAGATGGCATTAATCAATTTTCTTGATTCAGACACCCTCCAATCTCATCATTGGTCCACACATGGCACACTTACCTCCATTCACCTGGTCAATCAGAAGTTCCCAAGAATAATGCCTTTGATCCACTAAAATATTGGTCTACACTAATTTCTTACAGAGCCTTGATGATAGATCTCAGCAAAAGTTATTTCTAGTTAGCACCAGGAATTGAACTAGTCTATGATTGGACTATTTTGGATGTATATTGGACTTATTTCATGAATAGGTTTGATTTTGAACATGGCATAATGAAGAATTAAAAACCCCACAGGCATACCAACTATCAATTAAAATCACAATGGTATCCCCCAATCAGAATATAGATACTAACTTCTACATTCTGAGCCACAGTTGGCAATAATCAGGGCTGACTATTGGTCCTGCACTCAAGAATTACTCCAGGTGGATCTCAGGGCCATAGGGGTTGACAGGGATCAAATCTGAGTCTCTTATATGCAAGGCAAGACCCTCCCTGCTGTGCTACATCTGTCTGGCCCAGTGATGTTCTACATTCTAAGTTCCTCTAAACAATCTAAATTGCTACAAATATGGAAATGCTTTCACTGGCTGTGAAGCTCAATAGCACAGGCTATATGGTATTTATGGCATTTACTGAAATGCTTTGCACGTAATAGATCAATAAATATTAATTGCATGAAATTGATTTTTTATTTTTTGCTTTGTTTTGGTGTCACACCCAGTAGTACTCGAGGATTATGCCTAGATCAATGCTCAGAAATCCCTTCTGGCAGGCTTGGGTGAGCCACAAAGGATGCTGGGTATTGAACCTGGATAGGCCACATGCAAGCCCAAAGTCTTCCCCGCTGTACTATCTCTTGGGCCCCAGTTTCTACTTCTTGACTCCTGGAACTTAACCACTTTGAGTTTATATTTCATGTTCTTGGATTGTCTTATGTTTGTTTGTTTCGTTGGTTGGAGTGGTTTGTTTGTTTGTTATTGGTATTGTTTTCTTTTAGGGTCATATCCAGTGCTGCTCTGGTCTGACTTCTAAATAGCTCAGGAATAACTACAATGGTACACAGGGGACCATATGAGATACTGGGGATCAAACTCAGGTGAGCCACATGCAAGGCAATGCTTTCCCACTGGCCCATGGCTCTCACTCCAATTTATATATTTTTTGTTTGTTTGTTTGTTTGATTTTTACTTTTGGCCAGTATTCCACATTGTTCCTTTTGTTCATGGACAATGCAGTGACAATACATGAACAAGTGACAGTAGAAGGGAAACTGAATTTTCTTACTTTGCTCCTGGTCCACAAAAGAAAAAGTCACGATCTTTAGGACCAAATCCTCTGTGGAATGTTCCATCGGAAGAATGAACAGATTTCAAAAAGAAGAAAAAGTGCAAATTTAGACACTGCCATTGACCCATTCACTCATGAAAATCATCAACCACATTCTTTTGTAATCTTTTTTATAAATCAAAATTGGTTAAAACACGGGGCGGGGAAAAAAATTGGTTAAAACAAGAGCATTCCTCTTCATTCTAATTACATTTATAAAGTTCATGCTTAGGCATTTTCAACATCTAACACAGCATGAAAATTTTCTAATTTTTTTTCCTAATTTTTTCTAATTATTGTTTGTCTGAAGTCCATACCCTAAATACCACATCCAATATTCTGGGATTACTCCTGGCTCTGTGCTCAGGGCCAGGGATCCTGGAATTTAAACCTGGGCTGCTGCATGCCAGGCAATTGTCCTATCTCTTCAGTCTCTCTATTTCATTTTTTATTATTGGCAAATTAACTTATTATTACTAAAATAAGTTATGATATGGTAAGTATGACTTATCATGCTATTATTTCATGTATGTATTTCATGTAAGTATTCATGTATTTATGTATTCCTTTTTAAAAAAAATAACAGCAAAAATAGATACATAAAATAAAAAAAGCCGGGGCCGGGTGGTGGCGCTGGAGGTAAGGTGCCTGCCTTACCGCGCTAGCCTTGGATGGACCGCGGTTCGATCCCCCGTGCCCCATATGGTCCCCCAGGCCAGGAGAAACCCCTGAGCGTCACTGGGTGTGACCCAAAAACCAAAAAAAGTAAAAATAAAAATAAAAAAAAGCCACAATGGGGGGGGGGAAGCCACAAGAAACCCACCACCAACTTCAGAAATATGGACATTTCTGCCCATAGCTTTGCAAAGAAGGAATAGCCTTAGTTTATTTTTTAACTCACATTTTGGGGAATGTACTAATGTCTTTAGTTCATTAGTCCCTCTAATAATTTGATACTTGGTAGCCCTACTCTGTTTATATTTTATTCATATATTGATTTACCACTAACAATACAATCCATATTCATGAACAACTATAATACCCAAGATACAATCTTTGACTATGTCTAACTTTCTCTCAAATAATTCCCCCAGACAAAATGCCCCTCAGAATTGCAGGCTGAGTTTAATGAAGATATTTTATTCAAGAGCCCCGAGCCTAGTTATCATTGATCCAAACTTTGGATCTGGTGTATTTACTTAACATAACGTTTTCCATTTATTCATTGATTCACAAATAATAATACAACTGATGTCCATAACTAGGAAAATAAAACCTAGATTCCTAAGTAGTCTGTGAAAAGTTATTTTGTCTTTGGGCACCATATCATAGCATTTGCACTTAGGAATTAATGACCTCTAGACCATACTTGACCTCTTCTGTTTAATATTCACATACATCTTTTTTTTTATTTGGAGGGCACACCCAGCAATGTTTAGGGATTACTTCTTGCTCTGCACTCAGAAATTAGCAATTTTGGGGAGACCATATGGGATGCCTGGGATCAAATCAGGGTCGGTGGCAAGCGAAACAAGTGCCCTCCAGCTATACTTGGGCCCCATAAACACCATATGAATAAATGCTTAAATAACTAAATAAAAAAGATAAAATATTTGAATGCTCTGAAAGTACCTGAAATACTTTCTACCTTTTGTTATGATTAAGTCAGTCACAATGAAATGGTTTTCTTCCCATTTCCAATTCATAACTTATTTCTACCCCTGGACAGTACATAGGCATTTCTGAATTGTCTCTATATGTAACAATCTTCTAAATCTCTAGGTTAAAAACCCAAACCAAATTCCTAGAACATATCTCTTGAGTGTTACTTGCAATAACTTTTTTGTGTTTAAACATAGATTAGCTATATGCCTTCAAAAAAATGTTCATTCTGGGAGTCAAAAGCAAATGCATTTACATTTATCTTTAAGGAGGCATAGAATGGAAAAAACTCATAACTTTGTAGCCTGTTCTCAACATTTGAAAAGACAAAGTCCATTTCATAATTATGTTTCTACCTTGCACAATTATTATAAATAATAGAATGAACACAATTGGACCTAGCAGTAAACCAGAAGAATAAGTAGAAATACTAGTGATCCCTTCTTCTAGTTCCTGTACATAAGAGTTAAAAGCCAAGAAGCTTTGCTTTGATTGAATCTCCCCTCAAAGATGGGAGATTAATCTCACCAACAGTCCACGTTGTACCTACATAATATAGGTATTAATTCATTCACTGATTTATTACTAATAAAATAACAGGAGCATTCCTTCCCTTTTTCTAAAAGAACCCCCACACCCAATTTCAATAACCCTCAAATATTGCTCTTTCCTAAGATCCAGCTGCAGCCACAGAGGGAACTAGAGCTCATGTTTTAAAGACAGATGCTGGGGAAGACATGAGGAATCAAAATATTTACAAACAATCCCATGCTGTCTGTGGCTGTGTTCTGGCAGCCTTGTCAGAAGTCATATGGGAATGTCAATGTATATATTTGGTCACAACTCATGATACTTTGCTCAGCATGAATCACACCTGCATTGGATAAGGATTCCAAATAGCATTTGCTTTTGTCCTTATGTGATTTTCCATGGGGACAGCAACTGGGTTGCTTTAATGTTGGCATAAACAAAATGGCATGAAAGATAACATGGATCATAAATGTGTTTGTATAAAATGGTTTCCTCCTGGCTCCATGCTCTGTCTCTTCAACAATAAAGTTACTCAATAAACTCTATGCAAATGCATTGCCTTGTCCTAATAGAATAATCAACTGGCAATCTGCCTCAACACAAAACAACATTTTCAACTCTTAGGTACAGATGGCCATATGTTCTGGACTAATGTGATAAGAGCCTTGACTAATTGATGGGCACTTAATTACCTAATTGATGGGGACGAAGACGCCCCAAATTATTCTTTCATAACTGATGTTTAGTTACATGCCCTCCAAGCCGCTCACAGATCTCTCATTCCGTATTCCTTGACATACTCTGTTCTTGGTGGGCTAACTGCATTAGAACAAAGCAATTCATTCCCCCAAACCACAAAAGCCCAAGGCTAGCATGCTGTGGACACATTTCCAACCAAAAGAATAATGTGCTTCTCTCTGTCATGGACCTCAGAGTTGCAGATGGGTTTAATAAAAATTCCTGTTTCAGAAAACCCATGATATTCATCATTGGTCAATGCTATGAAATTTGGGTTTTCTATGTATCAACTGGTTTACTGATTCATGATATGTCTTACAATTTAAAAAGCAAAATAAAACTAACAACAACAACAAATGTCTCCCCAGTCCAGATCATTGGATAATGGCCTACAATGCTAACAGACAAGATTTTAATTGGCCCTCAAAGTCACATGAAGGAATGGGGGAATGGGGGAACATCCCGTTTTTCTTTGAAGCCCACAATCACTTACTCTTTTTAATTTAATTTATTCACAGGATGGTTTAACAAAAAATAATAATAAAACCACCATATTTAGTCACCTCTGACCTTATCCCCAAGGGATTCCCAGCAATTCTATCTAAATGGGAACACTTAAACCAACCAGAGTAAACAATAAAGAATAATATTTACCTGCTTAGAGAAACATATAGCACAGCTGCTTTTCAAATGATCTCACTTGTGCTGATTTGAATCACTTTTTGGTTTATAACGTGTTCCCATGACTGAATTAATGCTTAAAGAGTATCTGATCCCATGTAAGTAGTAAACAATGATTACTTCCAAAATTCTTCAGCTAACAAATACTACAAGTGCAAACTATCCAAAAAGTATAAAAAAGAGGACTTATTTAGCTGAGTTTTTATGCTCAGAAAATCATTTTTTGATAGAATAGAATTTTTGTTTTAGTTTTTGTTTTTGGGTCACACCCGGCAGTGCTCAGGGGTTACTCTTGGCTCTAGGCTCAGAAATCGCCCCTGGCAGGCACAGGGGACCATTTGGGATGTCAGAATTCGAACCACTGTCCTTCTGCATAAAAGGCAAATGCCTTACCTCCATACTATCTCTCCAGTCCAGAGAATAGAATTTTTTGATAGTCACACTGGGCATCATAGGCAAATTGTTACTAAATTTACATTTCCTTTTAAATGCATTAAGGCAAAACTACATCACAATAAACCTCAGATCATCATCATAATAATAATAATAATGTTTTATTATCCATGTATTGAGTTTGTAGGTATAAAGAGTCAAGTCTGGGACCCGGGAGATAGCATGGAGGTAAGGCGTTTACCTTTCATGCAAAAGGTCATCGGTTCAAATCCCGGGTGCCCCATATAGTCCCCCGTGCCTGCTAGGAGCAATTTCTGAGCATGGAGCCAGGAGTAACCCCTGAGCACTGCCGGGTGTGACCCAAAAACCAAAAAAAAAAAAGAGTCAAGTCTAAGAATATGATCTGTCTACAAAAACATACCTACTTAAAACTTCTCCTTTTCATAATTAAAGGAAAAATAACCAACCACAAAACTCAAAATATGATCTATTAACTATGGATACTAACCAGCAACTAACAGGCAGAAATACTAACAGGTAGAAAAGAACCACATATTGATTTTGGTGGAGTTATTATCATATTCATATTTTATTCTATATACTATTATATACTCTTTGTCCACAAGTAGACCTTATCTACCAGGCACATATCAGTTTGTTTACAGACAGACTGATTTACTCCAACTGCACCAGTCTTTATGAACCACATATGATAGGGAACAAGGATACCTGAACATCTATGAGCCCATTACTACAGAGAATAGTGAGTAACTGTCTTTCTCTGATGGACATCAAAGTTATAAGATCAAAGACAACAATCCCATCAGCAAGATTATCTCATTAGCCAATGATCATCTAAAGACAAAAGACTTGATTCTTTTGCACAAGGGAATCCAATTAAGAAATAAAATTCTCTGGGCACAAAAGCAAGCCTAAGGGACCAGAGAAATAGCACAGCAGTAAGGTATTTGACTTGCATGCAGAAAGACAGTGGTTCAAATCCTGGCATCCCATATGATCCTCCAAGCCTGAGGAGGCGATTTGAGCGTAGAGCCAGAAGTAGCCCCTAAGCGCTGCTGAGTGTGACCCCAAAACAAAAAATAAAAAACAAGCCTGAGACCCAATCTATCTCCAGTCATTCAATTTTTTATAGAGTTATAACTTGGTGCATCCAGCAACTACAAATCTAGCGACTTAGGCCACCATAGCCAAAGCTGCCATCTGCCATCTTGAAAAGCACTTCCCATCTTAAAGAGTTAACCACTCAGATCAAGAATACCCCAGGAATATATTAAACAAATATAAAAATAACTCTGGAGAATAGTTTGCTCTGAAAATAAGTAAAAAAAAAAAAGCCTTGCTCACTGTAAAACAGTCTTAATTGGACAGCACTGAATTAATCACACATTTTAATTCATGATTCACTCCACTCCTGGCTCCTAATTGGCATTCCTTCATTTCATGTATTATTGAAGCATTTATTTAATTGAAATCATTTAGTCGGGGTCCCATCAATAATGCCCATGGAAGCCTGGAACAGCACTGACGATGTTTATTGACATCAGTCTGTATGTCCCAGAAGTAACAGCCCAAGGCTTTGCAATTAAAGAATGATTAAATCAACTGTGTGCTGTTTATTCTAGGAAAAAAACCTACTTTTCCAAACAATGAACATAGAATTAGCTTTTTAGAACTGAAATGTGTCAAGAGGACTCGATTAGTCCTACGCCCCACTTCATCTCATATTCTCATCATTTTCCCAGGAATGACATTTGTGTTTACTAACTTAAATGTGATGATTAAATAACACACATGCCAATAAATCCATTGCTCTACACCAAATAAAAATTCTTAACAATTAGAGATATTTGATTTCACTTACTACCCAAATAGAGAAAAGCCACCAAGAATAACAGATCTATCCTTGTTCTTTGTTGTTGTTTGTTTGTTCTCTTGGATTTATTTATACAGAACTGAACAGGGATTCGTGATGTCACTACATCAGACTCCACGATAGGTACTTTAAAGGCTCACTAAATTACTGTTTCATTTAATTTTTCCAGGAATGATAATGTGGTGTCCTCATTTTTCTCAGAAAACTCAAAAGGGATAAACACTAGCTCCAAAACCAAACTGCAACAACTTGCAAAGTTCCAGGTGTACTTTTCAACAAACAGAAGAGACTTAATAGATTATTATTATTACCCCCCCCCAGTAAAGATCATGAGGAAACCAGGCAAAATTGGATCTTTCTATCAAAAATGTATTACTAATTGGTCCCTGGCTTTACTGGTTTTGAAAAAGGACACAAAGATATAAAATGACTCCTGCTTTCTCTATAATCACTGTTTATGGACATGACTACCATTATTTAATGTGAAGAATAACACAGAATAATCATCACCATAATCAAGTAAGTTTTAAAATTGGATCTATTCTGATCATTGTCACAGAAGGCATTCTCTTGGTCTCTGCTTAGATGCCAATTAGGTGGCTATTTGGCAAATGAATTTCTATGAGAAAATGTGTTTTCATTTCTCTAAAGCAACCATCCATCCACAGCCCACCACCAACACAGAACATCCTGACTGCTCAGTGCAAATGAGTCTGTGTTCCCGTCCAGAGCAGTCAAATTGACTATTCATTTATTGAGAGTCAGACGCAATTATATTGGAACAATAACCGCTATTTTGGTCCATTTTTCATTATCTATGCACGTCCTCTATTTTCCATGCATTGACCCTTTGCTTTCATTTCTGAGTTGGCCTGATAATGGAAATACAAATTCCCCCACCCCCTGCTCCCCATAGACACCAACTTCATAGTCACGGGTGATTTTCTTACATGACTACTAGCCATGACCTCTTGCGTGGACCTCAGAGTTGCCTATGGGTTTAATCAAAAGTCCTGTTTCAGATACCCCATGGTACTCATCATTGGTCCACACTCAACTTTTTTTTTTTTTTTACATCTCGCAAGTTATCTGGCCTGTTCCTTATCCATAGTAATAAAATCACAAGATTCTGGGAATGCCGCTTTCCTGCTGTGACTCTCCTCTCTGGAATAACTAAAGCTCCTTTGAAGATTGACCCAGAGAATATGTGAGATCAATTCATATCCAGGCTTCCTAGCTACCCCACCTTCCCCCATCAGGTCTCCCAGGAAATTATTTTACTTGATCTTATTTCATAGATGTTTCAATGTGATAAAATCGCTGACCGTCTTTCAGCAATGCTCAAACATGACACCTTGAGTTTGGTGAACGGTGAACAAAACTTTATCCTATAGAGCTCTACTACTATGGAATGCTCCAGAAGTTCTTCGAGGAGGAAAGTCAATCATGATGTTCGGTGATTTAAAAATGAAAGAAAGGACTGTGTTTGATTCAGCAAATCAACTGTGCCAGTGAGATGAAACAAATTCTGTTTTGGTTTGGTTTGGTTGGGGTTGTTTGATTAGACATTATTATTAGTTTGTTTTTGGTTTTGGGGTCACACTTGGCAGCACTCAGGGGATACTCCCGGCTCTATGCTCATAAATCGCTCCTGGCAGGCTCAGGAGACCATATGGGATGCCGGGATTTGAACAACTGTCCTTCTGCATGCAAGAAAAGCGCCCTACCTCCATAATATCTCTTCCCTTCCCCTAGACACTGTTTTTAAGTCATAGCATATTCCCAACATTGGTCCACTTACAAGGACTGAGGTTTCCAATAGCGATATTACATAGATATATTATTTTCTATCAATAGATAATTTATATTAAATATTATAAAATAAATAGAATATGATTCTTCTAAAATACCTGAAACAATTCCTGATCTAGGCCCCCAATTAATAGTGAAAACTTGACAATTTACTCACCTTTTTCTCTGTGTTGTGTGTGTGTGTTTTTTTTAACTACAGCACTGCATGCTAAGATTCGGGCCCGTGGGAAGTGAATGTCTGCTGTGCTGTGGCCATTCTGTAGAGGAAAATTGAGAGTAAATCCTTTTTTTTAAAAAAAAAAAATACATAGTATGAGCTAGTAATCAATTATATTGTGACACATTTTAATCCATCTTAATTAGCCCTGTAATTGAATATTACAAATTATAACAGTCACTGCTGCTGAAACCTTCTGCAAGAAAAATACTCAAAAATAATCAAATGGATATTATATTGCAGCTACTCTTTATTAAAATAACATGAGTTAAAATGACTTAATATTTTAGAAGTATGACGCCTCCTCAAATATAAGTTACCATACCACAACAACTACCAAACTATATTTAAAAAGTTTAGCAGGGGCCAGAGAGGTGACGCTAGAGGTAAGGTAGCCTTGCAACCACTACCAAGGAAGGACCGAGGTTCGATCCCCCGGCGTCCCATAGATCCCCCCAAAGCAGCGGCAATTTCTGAGTGCTTAGCCAGAAGTAACCCCTGAACATCAAACAGGTGTGCCCCCCCCCTGAAAAAAACCAACCAAACAAAAAAGTTTAGCAGAATAAAGAATTATTTGGTGGGCTATAACTTTTATAGGATATCCACTTTTAAATCCTATTTTATATCTTCAGTACTGCTTCATTTTGACTTTCTATGTCTATGAATTAACCTACTTAATAATTCCATTAAATCTATTTGACCCAATGTTCATTATATCGCTCTGTATTTTAAGTCACATATCAAACCAGTTAGCAAATAAGACCTAAAATCTGACATGCAAGGATTTTTATGTGGCTTCTCAAAAATGAGAGGGAGAGGAAAAATAGGTCCTTTCTATAAACATCAGAAATGAAAACAAAAATGACTAATTATCCCAGTCTCATAAAACTATCCTCACTAACCTGAGCTTTGGCATAGTTTAGTTTAACCTTTTGGGTTCTTTTTCATTTTTAATTCTTTATTATATTCTAGGTCATATAATAATAGCACTATTATTAAATTGCTTACAAAGTTAAGAGTGCTGCGAATACCAAGGAACTAGAAATAAACACTGAAGGATACTTTCTAGCTCCTTGCTAGTTATAGAAATAACAAAGTCATGTTTGAGTTGTTAATAAAATTGAGCATGTTTAATTTGATGCAACCTGCTACCATATGGATAAAACCCTGATGCAAATATATACTCCATCAATGATCTGTGTGTGTATTTCCTGCTTCTTTCAAAGGTAGATATAATAAAAACAACTCTGGGAAGGAAATTCATATCAGGGAGTACACGTATTCAAAAAGAAGGCTTGCTCCTGGGAGATAACACAGTGGGAAGGGCACTTGCCTTGCATGTACCCAACCTGAGTTCAATCCCTGTCATGCCATAGAGTCCCCTGAGCACCATCAGGAATGAGTTCAGAACCAGGAATCACCCCTGAAAATTGTTGTCAGTGGCACCTTAACAAACAAACAAAAAAATGATTTATGTCTCTTGCCGTATGAAGAAATTGAACATAAGCAATGGACTGTTATACATCTGCAAAAAAGGATGCATGGATGAGCTAGGAGGAAATGACACTTTGATAAATAAGCCAAGAGAGAAATATATACCACTGTGTCATTTACATGTTTAATCTCAAAAAGTCCAATTCAGAGTGGAGACATGCTATGGATAATGCTTTGAATGTGTGAAGCCCCTTGTTTAGTTCCTGGCATTGTATGTCCCTACCCAACGACCCCTGAGAATTGGGGATACTGGATCTCTGGCATCACATATATGATCCCATGAACTAAGACTGATCTCTGAGAGCAGAACCAGGAGTTAACCCTGGGCATCATCACCAGGTGTGGCCCCAACTCAAAAATATTAAAAATAAAAATAAAAATGTACAGCAGTGAGAGGGCAGAGAAATAGAACAGTGGGTAGTATGGCCCAAAAACCTAAAACTGGGGCCGGGTGGTGGCGCTGGAGGTAAGGTGCCTGCCTTACCGCACTAGCCGTGGACGGACTGCGGTTCGATCCCCCGTGCCCCATATGGTCCCCCAGGCTAGGGGCGACTTCTGAGCGTATAGCCAGGAGTAACCCGAGCGTCACTGGGTGTGGCCCAAAAACAAAAACAAAAACAAACAAAAACCTAAAACTAAAAAAAAAAATCCACAACTGTTTGTGGAAACAAACATTTTTTTAAAATATCTGCTACCTATGAAGAACAGCATCAACTTAAGGGTTGCTTTCATATGTTCTTTATCTAAAGGGGTAAAGTCCCTAATTTATACAACTGTGTGTGTGTGTGTGTGTGAGTATGTGTGTACTTTTTTTTTGGCTACATCCAGTGGCACTCAGGTTACTCTTGGTTCTACATTCAGAAATCACTCCTAGCAGACTTGGGGAACCATATGGGATGCTGGGGATCAAACCCAGGTTCGTCACGTGCAATACAAATGTCTTCCCATCTATGCTATCACTTCAGACCCCAACTGGAGCAGTATGTCTTTGGGAGAGAACTGAATGACTCTCAAAGATACATATAACCATCCACATACACAATGAGCACAAGGAAACTCTAAGAAAGTAGAAAATCATGCAATTTTGTAATCCTAAAGGATATGATGCTAAGAGTAGTCAGTAGGAGAGAAATGGACAGACCCAGAATGATCCCTCTCATACATGGAACCTAAAGATATAGTGAGGCAACAACAAAAACCCAAAGGCAACATAATAGGAAAACTGACCCACACAATTAAATTGGAGGCTTGGGGGTGGGCTTAGGGTGTTTAAGGGAAGAAAAAGGGGCACTAAGGATTAGTGTGGTGATGGAAACATGAACATGAGAAATCATATACTATAAGCCAAAAGTAAATTCCAAAATTTTGAAACATGAAAAATAAAATACATGGCATCACACCACAAGCACAACCATAACCCAGGTAAGTCACTATTTTCTGGAACAAAGTAACTGCCAAATAAATGACTCTAAAGCATGGTTTCATTAGAAAGTCTCCTAAAGTTGATTGAATCAATCCTTCATTTGCATATCTTATTCATGAATTCACATATAGCTTTCCTTATAAATCTCGCTACCATTCTCAAGAAGCTCAAAAGACCAAGAATTAGATGGGCCTTGTGTCTCAAAGATAAATATGTACTCCCAGCAACTTTTATTTTTTTATTAAAAAAACAAAAAACAAAAATTGGCTTAGCCAAAATTCTTTATTCACACACCACAGGAAACTGAACATTGTGCTACACTTGGTACTTGTTTATTGATTTCATTACTGACTCACTAACAACTAAATCAATACACAAAACATCCTCAACTCCCAATGATAAAAACTTCAAATTGTTCAGATTAGCAGATGAAGCTCAATGTCACACATACACATTAATTCACTTGCTGGATTTTTGACATCTTTTTCTTTCCTTTTTTCTTTCTTTCCTTTTTCTGGTGGGGAGAGGGAAACAAGGTATTCATAACTTGCTCTTGCTCAGGGATCACTACTGGTGGGGCTCAATAGACTTTGAGAAGAAAGGAATCAAACTCTGATCTGCTATATGCGAGGCAAGTGCCCTACTTGCTGTAGTGATTTTATACTATCACTCCAGAAATTCAAATCATTTTTATAAAATATCAATCTATCTAAGCATCAATAGTACAATCAATCTTATAAGGTATCAATCTATACTTTTCAATTAATTTGTCTACCTTGAATATATCGTACAGAAAAGGAATAGAGTCTACCATCATGTGCCCATTGGAAGATAAATCCACAGTATCAGACATTATTTGTAGAGAAAAAGGAAATTAGCAATGATGTAAAACTAAAGTGAAATAATATAAACTCTGAGATTTAAATGTTCTGACATAATTTTTTATTTTGTTTTGGGGCAAACCCAGATGTTCTCAGGGCTTACTCCTGGCTATGCTTGGGGATCACTCATAGTAGGAATCAGGCAGATATAGATAGATAGATAGATAGATAGATAGATAGATAGATAGATAGATAGATAGATAGA
>PVKC010035594.1:0-13425 GCA_004027635.1 Crocidura indochinensis | reverse complement strand
TTGTTCTTCCTTATTCCTTTGGTTTCTTTTCTTTATCCTTTTCTTCCTTACACTCTAGGGACTAGCAAAGGCAAAAAAATTAAAATAAATAAACAAATTGGACTACATCAAGTTAAAGAGTTTTTTTCATGGTGAAGAAACACAGCTCCCCCCACCTTAGTTGTTCTGTTTCTTTCTCTCTATCATTCTACAAATATCCAGCACCCCCCCAAAGAATGAAAAAAAATAACAATAATAACTAATAACATTTAACCTAAAGAATTCAGATTTGAACTTTGAACTTTTGAGCTATACATCTTTTTGCCTCAGTGTATCAGAAAACTTTAACATTACCAATATTAGTTTTTCATACTTACCTGGATTGTTTGAAATAACAATAACTGTTCTAAATGTGAATTAAATGCTTAATATATACTAAAGAATGAAACTCTTTATTCCATTTTTGTTTCATTTATTGTGATCTGAGTTCCTGAGTGTCATGTTATGCTAGAATTTACAATCACATATGTGAGAGATTTTGCTAAGCTGGAATTTAATATTTAAATAAATCTTTCAAGGAAAATAATATTGTACTAAGAATATTGTCACTATTTTCTGTCAGTTTCTTTCCAAGGTTAGAAAAGTCATTTATAATAAAATATCCTTTAACAACAGAAATGAAGAAAAGCTCTCTGACCTTGCAGTTAACGGAAAGGAAAATAAACTTTATATTTAGAAACTCTAGCAATTCTAGAATGTTTTCGAATTCTTTCTCTCGTCATCATCACTATTGTCATACAGTAAAACTTGCCAATTATTTTACTTAAAATCCTAAATCACCTTTATAATGGTTCCTATATTTATATTCTGCTTCTCCCATGATAGCTGTTTTATTTTCCTCCCTGAAGTTAGAAAGCACCATTGCTAACCCTTCTATATCACGTACACTCATTTCTTTCTCTTTCACTCTGAAAGTCTGTGGTTTCTTACTACTCCAAGTGGAGCTTCATATAGTATGATCGTTGATATAGAATGAGCCAAACCACACCAGATTTCTCTAATAACATTTTTTTTTAATTTTTGGGTCACACCTGCCAATGCTCTGCACTCAGAAATTGCTCCTGGCAGGCTCGGGGTCCATATGGGATGCTGGGATTATTTAATACCATTTTTACCTTCAGTGGTCTCATTCTAACCTCATGTTCACTAAATGTTTGAATATTTTTATGCTTCTTTTTTCTTGGACTATTCCTATGGATGCTAGTTTTACTCAACAATATCTATGGACATTCTCCTTCCTTTCACCTAATTCGTGTTGACATACCCTTCAGTACTCATCTCTAAGGTAATATCCTTAGACCTTACTCCCAGTCTAAGTCAGATTCCTTTATGTTAACTTCCTTTAAACTGTATTCCTTTTCTTCAGTGCATGACCTCAATTTGTGATTACACTATCGTGTCATTGATTAATGCCTGCTCTTCCATGATACTGTGAACTCTTCACAGTCAGGGCCTTGTTTATTTTGCTCACCATTTCCCCTTGTACAGTCATAGGTGCATGGGGAATATCTGTTAAAACAAGAGCGGATGAATGGTTGAATAATTCAGACAATCCTGTGAGATCTTTCACATCCCATAATATTGTCTTGTGTTTCATTCACTGAGTTATGAAAGCCAGTGTCCCAACTGATTAATATTGTGGATTTTATATCAGGTTACTCATATCAGAATATCCTTCTTACAGATTACTTTGCCTTTCTATATCTCATTTTCCTATAAAATAAAGATAATCATGGTCTGTATAGACAGTGTCTTCAATGATTAAATAAAATATTATGCACAATATAGAGAGAACTGGAGCACAGAAGAGGCAGTTTTGTAAACATAATGGTGATTATGAATGCCATTGTATTACATAGAGCAAAGAAGGCAGCCATATTTAATGCATTCCAACATGCAAGCATGACTGTACTGAAGGTGTCTCATCTATTTTCTGCTAGAGAGGAGGACCTTGGAAATCATTTAAAAATCTTGGAATTGGCTTTTATACAGGATGCTCTCACTTATATGTATTATAGTGAGTAAGTGGACAAGGGAATGCAATATTTTAATGGGATATCACCTTTAAAATGGTATAGAGAAGGCCAAAGAAGGAAAGAAATTCATGAGGGGACAAGAGTTAAATGGGAAGTAAAAAGAATTAAGGGCCAAGGGACTCCAGGTACATTGGTGGTATAAAGGAGTGGCATAGTTAAGTATCCAAATCACCAAGTCAACAACACTGAAAACAAGAGACCCTAACTTCAATAACCAGACTCAAATATGTGCTTGTCAAGATGATGATAGTCTGGGAAAGGGTATAAAGGAACCTGGAAATATTGATGAATTAAAGATGACACTGGAGATAGAACTGGTCCTGAAACATACTTTGTTTAAATTCAACTATGAATAACTTTCAAAATCATAGTGATTTTATATAAAATGTTTCTAAATATTATTACTTTCCTCCTCTGTTTATATCTATATATTCTGGAATCAAGACTGATCTTTACTACATTACATTTCTCATCCAGTTACTCTGTATACCACAAATAAGTGAGACTATCTTGTATTTCCCATTCTGGTTTGCTTCACTTAACATGATATTTTCCAGTTTCAAACAGGTTGCATCAGATTATATGAGTTCATCTTTCCTTGTCATCGTGTAGTATTCCTCTGTGTTTGTATATATAGAGAGATAACATATCTTCACATTCCACTTATCTGTTATTAATTTCATATCTTAACTATGAAACTAAGTGCTGCAATGAACAATTTTGCATAATGTGAATGCATATATACATATCCTTTTGAATGAATGTTTCTCCAGGGATAGATTCCCAACAGTGGGATTGCCTAGATATATGGCAACTTAATTCCTAATTCACTGAGAACTCTCCTATTTTCCAGTGGATATGAGATCCTTTATAACCACATCCCACCAGTGTAAATTGTTATCACTATTTTAGATATATGCCTTTTTTTTACTGGAATAAGATAGTATCTCATTGTTGACTTGATCTGAATTTTCTTTATGATAAGTGATGCTGGGTATATTTTCACATGCCTATTTCCCACTTGTCTGTCTTCCTCCTAGAAGTATCTTCATTTATACTCTTTGTTTTCTAATGGATGTTTTGGAATTTTTTGGTTGATATTTGTGAGTACTTTATATATCCTGGATATTAACCCTTTATCTGATGTTTGTATCAGAGTATTTTTTCCTAAGTTAATTGTCTTTTGGTTTTAGTCTATGGAAATAATGGGGAATAGGGGTTAGCAGCCTGTGTTATACCAGGGGCATGGGAAAGTAGTGTAACTATATCTCCAAATGCAGATTCAACAACACAGAAATTATCAGATCTAAACTACAGCCACATAACTTCGAAATGTGCCCATCAATGTGGCAGGTGAGGCTGGGGAGGGGCATTGGGAGGTGCTATTGGGAGGGATATCAGGAGGGAACATGGAAATACTTTTGGAGGGAATTTGACATTGGTGGTGGCAATGGTATACAGTATTCTATGCTAAAATCCAACTATCGGGGCCAGAGAGATAACATGGAGGTAGTGTGTTTGCCTTGCATGCAGAAGGACTGTGGTTCAAATCCCGGCATCCCACTTGGTCCCTGAGCATGCCAGGAGGAGTGTAGAGCCAGGAGTAACCCCTGAGAGTTGTCGGGTATGACCCAAAAACAAAAAAATAAATAAATAAAACCCAACTATCAAGAACTTTTAAAATTATGATTCTTTAAATATAAAATTGAAATCAAAGTATTAGACTAGAAGATAATATAGAGTAAGGTTCTGCCTGAATCTAAGCAATTTTGATTTAAGCTCTAACACCATATGGCACCTTGAGCATAACCAGGTGCTGCCTTGATGGCCCTTGAACACAATGTACGGTGTAGCCTGGGGCTTCCAAACACTATCACTGTTGTTCAGGTAATCCCCAGTATGACATATCCATGGATCCTTGCATGGAACTGTCAACATAGTGGGCCAAGAATTGTTAGGAGGATTCCTTGAGTCTCCAGAGTACAAAGTATGAGACCTCTTTGTTTACCACAAAAATCCAGGTGTCTGTTAGTAACCTTATTTGTCTCTTATTATCTGTATATGGAATTACTGTATTAACTAAACTAGGTCACAGTAGTATCCTGGTACTGTTTCTCAATATATCAATTTTATGTATCAAATGACATTTAAAAGAAAGTAGAATTTGCTGCATTGAATCTTGAAACTGAAAACTAAACTAGTTTTTTTGACTTAATTTTTTAACACTGTTATATACAGTTTCACAATTTTTGGTTTTATGAATAGAATATTCCAATGCCACAACCATATACCTCCGCCAGATTGTGCATATACCTCCACCATTATTTTAGTGTGTTATTCTTACATTTTTATTTACCTCTGTGTCTATAATGGTGCACCAACATTTTTATGATAGTTTTCTGAATATATAACATGTATAGAGATGTTTACTATTGAATAAATATTTCTCCTATGTGAAAAAATGGAAAATGATATCATGTTATCTTCCAAAATAAAGACCTCATTATTAATAACAGAAACTTAAAATAATGCCTGTATAACATGTCTGTCATCAAATTATAAATGTATATATTATATTATCTATTATGTAGTGAATTTTACATAATAAATAAATTAAATTTATACATATACACACTATTTTCACTAAAAGTAAACCCCCATTATCATAATAGTATAACAATTTAGACATTTAACATAGGTAGCCATTGGTTCACCATCTCAAAATAATCTAAAAATACTTTATATGGCTGAACCTATTTCATCACCAAAAAAAAAGATGGAAGAGAATAATTGCCTAAAAAACTTTCATGACAAAATTGTAAGCTATAAAGTATTTTTATCTCATATCCTATTCTATGAAAGTTCTTAAAGCCTGTTGTTAATGTAACAGATTATTTACTCATGATATAAAATAGCATATACAACAAGTTGATCAAATTTATCATTCTATAGAAAGGTCTCAGTAAAATGGCAGGTAGAATGGAAGACTAAAGATAGATTACTACTCTTTTTTTTTCTTTTTTATCCCCCCCCCCATATCCTGGATTACTACTCTTTTGAAGAAAACCTTCTTTTCTACTTTTTAAAAGGTGCTGATTGCATGGAGTTTGGTTGGAACACTGGTACTATATTCACACAGAAGCAAAAAAATATCCCTAAAAGATACCTGCACAGTCAAATATGGCTCTAGTGACATCAAAGCATAATTTATAGACTCATTTTCTATTGAAGAGAAATACAATAACAAAGTGATAAAACTGGGTATTTCATATAGATTAGACAAATGAAACTAGAATAGCAAGAGTGTGATACTGAGTAATATCAATAGTCTCAAAATATATGAGCTCTATGGAAAAATGGCCTTTGTGAAGTAATATTGTGTCCTATGGGTGTGAAATGGAATAGAAACAATGCATTTATATATTTCCTATCCTATAAAATAGATTATCTTTGAGATCACTTACAGTGTTAATTTTCTGTGCTGCTCATCTCTTTAATACTTATCATCACTCTCAGTCTTATAATTGAAATAAAGTAATAGACTATCCAGAGAATACCAACTTGTTATTCTACCACAAATCAGAGCGATTTAGGGCATTGGGAGGAGTTGCATTAAGGTGGAGTTAGAATGAGGTGAGACACTAAATATCTCTGATCTTCATAACTGAACATTTTCTTCTTTGCCTTCATAGCAGATGACACTAAATGTCACCACAGCAATTTTTTTCTATGACGTAGGCATTGAATATACTTACCATGGAGTCATTATTATATTTTCATCATTATTTTAAGTAATCAATCTTTGCATGTATTTATATAATAAACTGTGCCACATTCTACTATGTTTTGTGACTTTGCTAACTATATCAGTGTGGTAAGGTAAGACATAATACTGTAAAGTCCTGGATATAAACAATAGAGATGTATTTCCTCACAATTCTGAAGACTAAAGTATAAAAATTCATAATGGCAAAATTCATTTTTCATGAGGTCTCTCTCTCTTTAGATTACAGATCATTTCCTTATCAAGCATTCTCACATGTGTCTTTCATGTGTTTGCATCTCTAATGTCTTTATTTTTTATCTTCTTATAAGGACATAAGGCCTGGTGGTCTCATTTTAATGCAATCACTTCTTTATCACTTTGAGTGCATGTGTTCCTTTAAATTGTTTGTCCTTACAGGACTAATGGTGAGGGAGCATGATTTTCCCTTCATTAAGTCTCTGTAGAAGCCTTAACACAATGCTTTTCCAATGATGTTTGTTGATTTGAATCATTTGCAACTAATGAAAGCTCTGTTGAGTTCTGAAAACCTTGAATAGTTCAGAGCACTCAGGCAAGTGACCTGGAGGACTTGCTGTGAGTTGGAACTAATTTTTAACTGAGAGGCACAAATTCACATTTGGAAAATAAAAAAAAATTAAAAAACAACAGCAACAATTCAGCAGCAACAAGTAACACCATCTAAAAATGTTCCCTCTGTGGTTACTGAGGCTAAAACTAATAGGCAAGTACCCATGAAGATTTCTGAGCTTATGATTTTTCTCTGGTTTTCTTCTTAATTCTTTTTTTTTTTTTGTTCTTTAAATTTAAGTGCCATTTGCTTGATTGGGTCATTTCCTAACTTGAGCATTAAGACCATAATAAAACAATTTCACAAATACCTCTCATTTGAGTACAAAAGCAGCAAAATTCTGCTTCTGCAGTTTGGCCTTAAAAGCTAAAGCAGAAAGCTCCTTAAGATACTTTTTTTTTCTCCTACTATGTATGTCAGAACCTCTCAGCCTGAGTGCTACATCAGCAGGTACCTTGTAAACTCTCAGACTATGGATGTTGCTTTATTGGCAAGATCCTGGATGTTTGAGGCTTTGTGAAAGGTGGAATATGAGCTTGACCTAGAGTGTACAAGTGTTTCTGAAATGTAGAAAATGGCAAAGAGTCATAGAAATAGGGAAGATTCAGGTGTGTTTTTTAGTGATTTTCAAGTTCATTTGACCTCTTTTGTGTTGAAAGTGAGGCTGAGCACAGTTTTGAGTTGATGCACAATTCTTCTGCATGCAGAGTCTTTCCATTTTTATGAGAGAGAAATAAAGGGAGAATTGTTTTTACTAAAGATACTGTTGCAAACTACAAGAACTGTATATTATCAGTTTCTAAGCCATATAAAGGAGAGTGGGACTGGCACACCTAGAGAAAGCTGTTTGTAGAGATTATGAAAGGTCATGCTAAGAAAATAGACACAGCACAGCAGACTGGGAAGCTCAGGAGAGTGTGAAGATAGGAGAGAACTGACTGGATCTGACTCCCATGCAGTTGAAACATCTGAATTCAGTTAGACATAAGTACTTGGCAGAGACCTACATCTTAAGAAAAGTAAGTATAGGGAAACATTCACACAGACCGTGGTACATGCACACAGACCCAGTGAACACACATAAAATCATTACCATGTACATATACAGTGATCTTAGTACCAAGAAACAAAGAGGGAGAGAGATCCATGTAGAGATTCTGAAAAATGTCTGTTTAAAAGACAGAGGCAATAAATAAGATGTACATGCAGATACTCAGTGGTACCATGAAAGAGAGGCTTAGAATGATATGCAAACAGCCTTCTCTCAAGGAGATAAACATACGGTAGACACCAGCAAAGAGAACAGAAGGACAAATTAAAGGGTATTGAGAAAGAGACAGTGAAAGAAGTGGAGCCATGGAAGAATTGAAACCATGGACAAAAAATGAACCCTGCTATTAACCTGCTCTTTTCAATTAACTTATGTCCTTAAGTACCCATGATCCTGTCCAGTGACTACAATTCCCAAGTCTATCATAGGGCAGGTTGAATAACTTATTTCAGGGAGTATGATCCTGATGGTTAAGGACATTTTTTATTTCTATTTTACTGCCTAAGAACAAGAAACGACTTCATCTGATACTGAATGGAAGAACCAGTATTTGATTGTAAGGAGGGAGTATAGAATTTATCAGACTTGTCAGGGAATAATATTTTAATGAATCTCATGGTTGATTTTAGATGTCATTATGACCCATTCAAGCATCCATGATTTTTCACCTTTCTGGATAACCTCAGCACCCTAATGTCTTGCAAGAGGACCTTGAAGTGACCACATTATAAAGTGATCATACATTGAGAAGAAATATTGTTGAAAAAACTTTTCAGGATGAAACTAGAAAACTGGTCATTAAAGGGCCATGCTAGATTTTGTTGTGAACATATTCAATTGCTAGTGGATAGTTAGACGGTATGTGATCAAGAGAATGTTCATTAGAGAGAGAAGAAGCTCCAAACCTGAATGTCAAGAGAGAAAATGAGATATCAGTGGAACCTTAGGGATACTATCCTGATATTGCTAGATTACTGGTTTTGAAATTAAGATGACAACCAGATTTTTTTTTTGTCTTCTAAGATTTTTTTAAAAATGGACTGCCACTAGATATAATAATATGGTGGTTTTTTACTACCTCTAGTAAAGCTGAGTTTTACATTGAATAACTTAATATGCATCTAGAGTATATACAGAGATATTTTGCAGTTTGTTGTATTTTTCAGTCATCATAGAAATCCAGATTTGGGGATGCTTCAATGTGAATGATTAAAAAATCTGATCTACATCTATAAGTATAAAACATGCTTTTCATTTTCTAATTTGTTGCATGTCTGATGCTTTTACTATCCATCTAGGCAGCCAATTCCTAGCCTTGAGGGGTAGTAAAGTTTCACCTAGTGAAGGGCTATGTTCATGCATTCAATTCCAGAGCATATAGTTTTCAACTGTCTCCTTTATTTGACTCTCACAGGACTCTGACAGATCAGGCCAGTATTCTGCTTCTTAATCATCAGATAGCTAGTGGCATCTCCCGTGCCCCTTGAGCCTACTGAAATTATTCAAACTTGTCAATTCTAAAACTCCTTACCCTGCTGTTCCCATTCTTCTCTACAAAAGTCACATAGAATCTCTCAATCATAGCTCTTTCCTCTTCCTTGACCACATTGCTAACACCTGTTCTTCCCTGTGACTTCACCATAGTGCAAGATAAAATGCAATATTTTCAGTAATAGTATGTGATAACAATATGTCAGAATCACCACCATTAAATAGCAATACAATCTATCGAAGCACCAGAGTAGCCATTTAAGTTGAGCATAGTAAATTCATGCATACACAACAACTAAAGTATTTATAGACTCTGGACTCAGTTATTCACAGTAACATTGTGGCTTTCCAGGAAGAGAAACTGAAGACAAGACTCATGACAAGAAAATATGGGAATGAAATCTAGAGGCAATATGTCATTATAAAGGCTAGACAGGGATTAACATGCTAAATGTTTCTGGCTTAAAGTGGGAAACTGTTGAGTTAAACTCAGAAATTCTGGGGTCAATAGAAGACCCATCCTACGTCTAAAATCAGTGGTGCAATCAGAGAATAAATGAATTGGGAGGCATGGTGTAAACTGTAAAGAGCTGGATAAAGGAGCTTTCACTGGGAATTGTGACTGTTGAACTCAAGACTAAGGAAGGTAGGAGCAAGAAGGATTCCTGATGATATGGGTAAGCCTATTTGGAGCTCACAAACCCTAAAATTTTGGTGCAAACCTAGATGTGTTATAAGATAGAATCTATTCCTCCTGGTGGGTAGTCATAGAGTCTAATTTTCTCTCTCTTAGATGAGGGAACTAGAGGTGACTGAAGAGTCACAGGTGTCTAAAGGATAAAAGAGGGCTACTCTATTGCAAGCTCTGAGTGTGCTTATTGTCTGGATAAAACACTATTTTAGAAAGTGCTATTGCATACTCCCTACCTCATCAGTAGGTGATATAAAAATATCACCAGTATTTTTCTTGTATATATTTATTGAGGTAACACCACCACATGGCTCTGTACTCAGAAATCGCTCCTTGTAGGTAAAGGGACCATATGGAATACTGGTGTTCGAACCACTGTCTGTCCTGTGTATACTGCATGCAAGGCAAACACCCTACCACTGTGCTATCTCTCTGGCCAACAACCTGATTTCTATTGTCATAAATTAAGGATATATTTTAATGGACACTATCTATTCTCTTATTTTGTTTCTTCATCTATATTATGTAACATTTGTCATTTTTCTTCTGAGTTATTTCACTTAACACTTTCTAGGTGCATCCATATTGTAACAAATAGCAATATTTAAGCTCTTCTTAGGAATACCTATGGTCATGGAAATGATCATGTAACATGGTTTCATTAAAACAAGTAAACCTAGGTCATGTCATAGCCTACAACTATGTAACATGGTTTCATTAAAACAAGTAAACCTAGGTCATGTCATAGCCTACAACTATTAACATGAACACTATTTTATTCATATGAAGTCTCACTCATGGGCCACAAACTCATAATCCGGTGACCTCATGAAAACTCAGTATGAGGATAATGGATCAATGCTAGAATTTAAGGTTTTTACACAAGATTTGGGAAGAAAAAAGAAAAGTTCTTTCCAGTGTCTGCTTTAGAAAAATTACTATGGGTTCCATACCTGGAATATTTATGGTATCGAAATACAACAGATTCCTGTAAGCCTCACTTTGGAGGACACAGTTAAAACACCTAAAAATATGATTTCTAAAAAGTTAATCATTTATAAACAAATAGTTCTATGTTATATGGTGAAATTTGAAGAGGTGATGTGAAAGGGTTATATGACAATTCTTATTGGAAAATGGATCAGGGGACGGATTCTCTCTGGAGAGGACTTTTGTAAGTTTGGAGTCCTCAAGGTCAGAAGGGCTGGATGTGATGGGAGGATAAGGAGTTGGCATATATGAACAAGGAGAAAACAAGGAGAGGTACAGAGTTAAATTTGGGAGGTAGGTGTGGCCATATCATTAAAAAAATCTACTTGAATGAAAATTGTTCTCTTCCATCTTCTAAGACTAAAAAAGTGTAAGCAACAATTACTTGAATTTATAATTCTTGTATTTTATTGTTTCTCCTTTAACAAAGACATTTTCTTCTTTCACTGAACACGATGGTTAGAAGTTTATGGTGGAAGAAGAGAGAAAATGAGAAAGAGTGTTCTTTTTTATACCATCATTTCATTTAAGTAGTGTGGTTACAAAACAGTTCATGCTTTGAGTTTCAGTCATAGAATGCACACCACCCTTCACCAGTGCATATTTCCTGACACTAATATCTCTAGTTTCCCTCCACCTTTCCTACCACACCTGCATCTCGAGCAGTTGTTTTATTTCTCTCTCTCTCTCTCTCTCTCTCTCTCTCTCTCTCTCTGTTACTGTCTCTCTTTTTTCCTTTTTGGCATTGTGGTTTGCACTATTACTAATGAAAGGTACTTTGAATATTATGCATATCACTTTATCCCCTATTCAGCACTCAATTCTTTTTTCAGAGTAATCAATTCCAGCTGTCTATATCATAGAAGACCATTCTCCGCTGTAACTGCACTCATTGTATTCTCTCCTGGTCAAGAGTACTGGAACTCAAGAAGATCAAGATGACACTAGAATGTATGCTTTGTGTCTCCTTACCAATGCTCCTTTCGCAAAACTCCCTGCTACCTCATCTTCCTTTGAGTTTTCATTCATTTGGAAGACAGACTCTACAAAGCTCAGTAATCTCATTATTTAATTATGCATTGTTGTGATTTATAAGGAAGGTAATGGTTTGTTTAATTCAAAGTCAAACCTTGCATCCCTTCGAGCATCTCGCACTAATTAAATATAAGGCTCAAAATAGGTTAGATATACTAAACAATCACCTGTGTGTGAAATATGATGTTCATATGTAAACACAGTCCACAGGTCACAAGTTCTGAAAAGCATTTGGGCTTAATTAGTCAAAAGTAAGCTATGGGTTGGCATAAATAGATACCCCTCAATAAACGACAGTGTTTTAGTGTTAGCTCGAAGTGTAGTAGCTGAGAAGAAATTAATCACTAACACATCTGAGTGTGTTTATTTCTTCTTGTAATTAGTTATCCTTTCCAAGGCACTAAATGATTTACATCTACCTGAAACCTTTGTTTCCATGGTAACCATGATTTTGGCTTCAAGCCAAAAATCTAGGTATCCTTGATTTAATCTCTGAGCGGATTCAAATGTAATATGGTTTAGATATCAACTTTTGGCAAGGCACTAAGGATGCTAGACTTGGATGCTGCTGAAAGCATAGTAAGATGGCTAGCAAAGCTATCATAGTTGGCACAAATTTCTAAAAGAAGGTAAAGAAAGAAGAAAGAACCTCTAGTTGAAAAGAGAATGGAAAGAATTCACATATTATAATAAAAAGTTACTAATTAAAGACTCATCTCTGGACTATTTAAATAACTCTCTGTAGTAGGAAGAAAAAAATCATTTAGAAAATATATAAACTGAATAAAGAAACAATTCACCTAAGAGGACTTATGATGGCAAATAAGCACTTGAAAAGATATTTGGTTTCTCCAGCCCTTAGGGAAAAGCAAATTAAGATGATGATGAGATTTTACCACACAGAAATTAAAGAGAAAAAAAGTTTAAAATGGCGTTTCCAAATACTTAGTGAGGATGTGGAGAAACTGATTTGTCTGTTGGGAATAGAAAATGCAAGTCATTCTGGAAAAAGAGTTCACAGTTTAAAAAACCAAACAAACACAGTATACTAAAATGATACAGAGAATGAAAATGTACATACACACAAAAATCTATATAGTAGGTTATTTGTAGTAGTCAAATATTAAAAAGTGGAGTTGTTATCATTTATATTTATATCAATGCTGCTATTTAGCCTAAAGCTTCTCAAAGGTCCCCTATGTGCTTCTGTTAAGATTGGGGGGTGTTCTGTTTATAACTGAAACCCAACTACAAACATGCTTATAATCATGGTGCTTAAATAAAGATATATATTTAAAAAAAAGAATGGGGAAATTTTTGCCACCTGAATGTGCATTTCAGGTAAAATTAAGTAGTTATCTTCTTTTTTATCAGTTCCTAAAATAGAACCCTTTACTAAATCCTCTGCTGATTTATTTGAAGTTGAAGATATTAATCTTTTTCCTATTCAGTTTGCTAGTCTTCCTTTTATGGGGACTAGAGCTTAGAGGTGGCTCTGTGTGTGTGTGGGGGGGGCATGTACTGCCTTGGAACAATTCTAGGCCTCTTACATGTAAATCATGTGATTGGACCTTTAATAATTTCAGCTTTGCCTTATCTCCCTTAACTCTTAAGTTTAAACAAATTATTAATCTTTCTGTACTTAAAATTTTTGATAGATACTTCTAAGTCCCCCTTCTGTCAAGATTAAGCTCATTTTATTCTGCTTTGCTACCTTTCTTAAGTACACCCACTGCA
>PVKC010035593.1:0-13425 GCA_004027635.1 Crocidura indochinensis | reverse complement strand
GGCATTCCCACCAGCAGTGGATAAGAGTTCCTTTCTCTCCACATCCCCACCAACACTGTTTGTTCTCGTTCTTTGTGATGTGTGCCATTCTCTGTGGTGTGAGGTGGTACCTCATAGTTGTTTTGATTTGCATCTCCCTGATGATTAGTGATGTGGAGCATTTTTTCATGTGTCTTTTGGCCATTTGTATTTCTTCTTTATCAAAGTGTCTGTCCATTTCTTCTCCCCATTTTTAGATGGGATTAGATGATTTTTTTCTTGTAAAGTTCTGTCAGCGCCTTGTATATTTTAGAAATTAGCCCCTTATCTGATGGGTATTAGGTGAATAGTTTCTCCCACTCAGTGGGAGGCTCTTGTATCCTGGGTGCTATTTCCTTTGAAGTGCAGAAGCTTCTCAGCTTAATATATACCCATCTGTTAATATCTGTTTTCACCTGCTTGGAGAGTGCATTTTCCTCCTTGAATATGCTTGTAGTCTCAATGTCCTCGAGTGTTTTGCCTACGTGTTGTTCTATGTATTTTATGGTTTCAGGTCTGATATCAAGGTCTTTCATCCATTTGGATTTCATCTTCATACATGATGTTAGCTAGGGGTCTAAGTTCAATTTTTTGCAAGTGGCTAGCCAGTTGTGCCAACACCACTTGTTGAAGAGGCTTTCTTTGCTCCATTTAGGATTTCTTGCTCCTTTATCGAAAATTAGGTGACTGTATGTCTGGGGAACACTTTCTGAGTACTCAAGCCTATTCCACTGATCTGAGGGCCTGTCCTTATTCCAATACCATGCTGTTTTGATAACTATTGATTTGTAGTAAAGTTTGAAATTGGAGAAAGTAATTTCTCCCATGTTCTTTCATGAAATCGAAAAAACAGAAACACTTCCAAATACCTTTTATGAAGCCAACATCACCTTGATACCCAAATCAGACAGAGATGCAACGAAAAAAGAAAATTACAGTCCAATATCACTGATGAATGCAGATGCAAAGATCCTCAACAAAATTCTGGCAAATAGAATACAATGTCTCATTAAGAAGATCATCCACTATGATCAAGTAGGTTTCATCCCAGGAATGCAAGGATGGTTTAACATTCGTAAAGCTATCAACATAATACACAACATCAACAACAAGAAAAATAAAAATCACATGATCATATCAATAGATGCAGAGAAAGCATTTGATAAGGTTCAACACCCATTCTTGATCAAAACTCTCAGCAAGATGGGAATGGAGGGAACCTTTCTCAATATAGTTAAGGCCATCTACCACAAGCCAGTGGCAAATATTATCCTCAATGGAGAAAAAAAAAAAAGTCTTCCCTCTAAATTCTGGCACAAGACAAGACTGTCCTCTCTCACCACTCCTATTCAACATACCACTGGAAGTACTTGCTATGGTGATTAGGCAAGAAAAATATATCAAGGGAATCCAGATAGGAAAGGAAGAAGTCAAGCTCTCACTTTTTGCAGATGACATGATACTCTACTTAGAAAACCCTAAAGACTTTACCAAAAAGCTCCTAGAAACAATAGACTCATATAGCAAGATGGCAGGCTACAAAATTAACACACAAAAATCAATGGCCTTTCTATACACCAATAGTAATAAGGAAGAAATGGACATTAAGAAAACAACCCCATTCACAATAGTGTCACACAAACTCAAATATCTTGGAATCAACTTGACTAAAAATGTGAAGGACCTATACAAAGAAAACTATAAAACTCTGCTCCAGGAAATAAGAGAGGAAATGGAAACACATACCCGGCTCATGGATTGGCAGGATTAACATTATCAAAATGGCAATACTACCCAAGGCATTATACAGATTTAATGCGATCCCTCTAAAGATCCCCACGACATTCTTCAAAGAAGTGGATCAGGCACTTTTGAAATTCATTTGGAATAATAAACACCCTAGAATTGTAAATAAATTAATTTTAAAAAAGAAATGCATGCTGAGCTGGAGAGATAGTATAGGAGTAATGGCACTTGCCTTGTACATAGCCTACCAGATTCTATCTCCAGCATCATATATGATCCTTTGAGTTCCATCAGGTATGATCCCTGAACATAGAGGCAGGAAGAAACCCTGAACACCATTGGCAAAAAAAAATTAAATATATCTTTTAAAGAAAGAGAAAAATTGAATCCATGTTGCTTCCTAAATATTTCTTGGAATAATATTCTGCCCTGCTCCCCTCTTAATCCACTGTTGGCTGTTATTCTGATGGAGAATTCAACCATCCCTAGCTGAGGCCTTCTGCCTCTTTGAGCTATCAGCTTTCTATCCATCCTTATTCCTGGTCTGGCCAGCTCAGCATCTGTTTTTGTTTTTGTTTTTGCCGTCCTCCTTTGCACACACCACAATTCCTTCTCCCAGAAGTCTAGTGTCCCTCCAGTGTTCCATACCAGAGGCGACGTCACAGCTTCAATCCAGCTGCTTTCCATGATTCCTCTAAAACAGACAAAGTGAATAACCAGGTATCAGGAAACCAGCCCATCTGCCACTTCTCCCACCTGAATCAAGAGCAGGCTGAGCCACAATGTTCATAAACTCTGGAGATCCGGGTGTGTCTACTGACATAATTCACTTTGTTTGCCTGAAGGGTTCACTTAATTAAAATGCAATGGGGCTAGGGGTAGAGTATTCACCTGTGCTTAATAAGTGGACTTTTATAGACCTGGTTAGCAGTGGCCCAAAGCAATTTCAACAGTACTTCTAAAATTACCAGTCATGGATGACTCCTAAGAGATATAACAGGGGAAAGTTGGAAGTATCTTAACAGTTAAGCAACTTTGACTCTGTGGCATGAAGTAAATTCATTGAACAAAAAGCAGCAAAGAACTTGACCAGCACAGAATTGCCACAAAACATCAATTTGTTTTTTAAAACAAAAAATAAGAGGAAAGAAAAAAAATAATAATCTGGGCAGGTCAGAGATATAGTTTGTCTTACATGTAGTTGACCCAGTTTTGATCCTCAACATCACGTAGGGTCCCCAAGTCTTGCCAGGAATGATCCCTGAGCACAGAGCCAGCTGTAAGCCCTGAGGACTACCTAAGTCATGCTCTATACCTTATTTTTGCCATAATCATATAACAACTACTCTATAAATTACACAGTCATCAGTGGCATATCCAGGGTATATTCATTTGCTTTACATTTCTGCCTCAATTAATTTAATTTCTAGGAGTATATTAATATTGTGAAATAATAACTTTGACCATTATAAATATTGACCATTAAAAACTGCTTTAAAATAATTTATTTATAACTAAAAAAAAGACAAAATCATTGCAAAACCTGTTGGGTGGGAGTTGGGAAATTATATCTTCAAAGAGAAGAAAAAATGCAGTGGGAAAGTATCTTGCATGTAGAAAATTAGAACTTTAACTAAAATAAAATATTACTGCTGCTGCCTTGGGGAAAAAAAGAAAAAGAAAAAACTCCTTTAAAGTGATATTCTGGTCAAAGAGAGGGCATGGGGGTTAAGAGATTTGTCTTATGAGGGGTTGACCTTGTTTTAATTACAGCACCACACTTGAGCACTGCCAAGGTGAGGAGAGGGAAGTGCCTGCATTCAAGCCCAGTTCAACCCCCAACACCATTTGATCAGGATAGACATCTAAAAATGAGTCCCAAGATGTAGCCCAGTCCTTGAATGTGTGAGACCTGAATTCCACCCCAGGAATTGAAAAAAAAAAAAAAAAAAAAAAAAGCAGGTCACCTGAGAAACAGTACAAAGGGGAGGGCACTTACCTTGTACATAGTTGACACAGGTTTGATCCCTGGCAACCCATATAATCTCCTAAACACCTCCAGGAGTGATCTCTGAGCAGAAAACCTTGAGTAAGTCCCAAGTATCAGTAGCAATAACATGGATCTAGAACAAACCAGATGGACTAAGAGATAATCTCGACTTTGTGGGCTATGTTCAGTTCATCCTACTTAAAGAGCCAGTTGAAGAGAAGCTATGTACTCTCCACAGGTCTGACTGGGCAATTCGCTTTGGCCAAGACCCTGTTTCACTGCTTCTTTCGAGCCTATTAACCTGGTGCTTGAGAACCTTGGCACAAGTTATTGTCTTGTGTCTTCTTTATTGTGATTGGGGGGCAGGCCCCTAACTCAGCCACGGTAATCCAGCTCCTTCCTTCTGGGGTGCTCTTCAGAGGCTGGGGTGGACTTGAAGTTTAGAGTGTGTGGCCTTGGAAGATGAATGAAGTGTGGGTCCCTGATTTTCTTTTTTGTGGCTGTCAACTCCTTTCCATTCTGCATTCTTCGGATCTTTTTTTGTTGTTGTTGTTGTTTTTGTTCTTGGACTACAACTGGCTGTACGCAGGACTTACTCCTGGTTCTTAACTCAGGGATCACTCCTGGTGGGTTCAGGGGACCATATGAGATGCCAGGGATCAAACCCAGATTGGCTGTGTGCAAGACAAGCACCCTGACTACTGTACTGTTGATCTGGTTCAACTACTCTGTATTCTTAGCCTTTGAAGCTTTTCTTGGTTTGGGCTTTAGTTGCTGATACAGGGGAGGGGAGGGGCAGTTTCCTTCTCTGCTTCCAGTGAAATCTTCATAAAAATACTCCTAGTTTTCAGTTTTCATGAAATTTCTTCATATGAAAAAGATTCAGAGCATAGGAAAATTTTCAGGAACTGCCATTAAGAAATTGCCCAATAAATCAAAGGTTAAATTTGCCTGAAACACTGAATAACCCTTTGAGTTATCTCCATGCAAATTCCTGGGTGAGAGTCACTGGGCAACTTTTGGAAGAGTCTTTTTCTACTTGAGAACCATAATTTTCAAAGGATTCCACTTTGAAAGGTCTCTCCCTTTGAATACAGGAAAAGTGTTATTTTCCAAAGGAAGAAAACTTCTTATCAAACCCCACTCATAAGATAATTTTTACTGTACATTGGGATATTGTTGACTTTGGTTTGCATATTTGGGGATGATCATTTTTTATTTCCACTCTATGCTCTGTTCTGGGCCCAATCCACTTATTATTTTTCTTTTCTCAGTTTGTCGGCATTTGTGTTCTATTATTAAAGGCAGTGTTCAATAATCTAGAGCTAAAAATATAGTCTCTCCAAATGTTCAAGTAAAAGAGGAAAAAAAACTTAAGCTTCTCCATGAAAAGATCAATTCATGGTTATCATAAGGAAAAGGGAAATGGAGTTGGAGAGATGGGGACCAAGGAACCAAATGGCTGCTGGAAGAGGAAACTGGACTTTCCTTGATGAGTTTGGTTTTTGTTTGTTTGGGTTTTTGTTTTTGTTTTTGGGTCACACCCAGCAGCGCTCAGGGGTTCCTTCTGGCTCTATGCTGAGAAATCACTCCTGGCAGGGTCGGGGGACCAAATGGGACGCTGGGATTCAAACCACTGTCCTTCTGCATTCGAGGCAAACACACTACCTTCATGCTATCTCTCCAGCCCCACCTTGATGAGTTTTATGTAACACAGACACATGCCTATTTTTCAGGTCACCTGCCTGAAACTTATAGAATGCTACAATGCTAAGTTATGCTTTCAGTTTTTTATTATTTTTTTTATATTTTACAAGTCTTTTACAGTTGTATTTCAGGAACATAGTGACAGTAAATTGAGGCCATTCCCACCATCAGTGTTGTCCTTCCTCCGACACTGTTCCCAGCATGCATTTTATACCTCCGTCCTTAGCCCCCTAGACTACTAGCATAATAAGTCCATCTTGTGTATAGCTTATTATAGTTTGGGTCTCTTGATTCTACTGTTGTTGACTTTGGTTTGCATATTTGGAGATGATCATTTTTTATTTCCACTCTATGCTCTGTTCTGGGCCCAATCCACTTATTATTTTTCTTTTCTCAGTTTGTCGGTATATGGCTTCAATTTTTTAAATACTTAAATAAAAATATTTTTCTTGGGTATAGAAGAGGGAAGGAGCAGAAATGATAGGTAGTTAGATAGATAGAAAGATAAGATAGACAGACAGATAGATAGATGATAGATAGATAGATAGATAGATAGATAGATAGATAGATAGATAGATAGATAGATAGATAGATAATGTTTTCAGATCTAAGCACTTTGTGGGATTAGCCTAGCGCAGAAATATATTAAGCTTGGTCTGACTTGTTCATCGGATCATGAGGTCCAGTGCACAGACCACCGGGAGGAATGATTCCAGCCAGGGAGGAATTCATTTTTTCCACCTGTGGGTCTGGATAAAAAAAAGAAATGCATTTCCCTCACCTCCACCCACCTTCCCCTTCTTTGTTTCGCCTCAGTTCTTCTCTCCTGCTGTTATCATTTTCTGTCCACTCATCCATCTTGCCCACCACACTCCAGGCTCAGCAAAGGCAGAACCTGTGTCTCACTCAGGCAGGATCCTGGAGGGTCGAGGAGAAAGGTTTGCCCTCCAGCATTCAATCAATAGAGCCAACATGCAATAAATAACCCAGAAATGGATGCAGAAAAAGAATCAAATGAATGGCATCAACAGCCCTTTCTCGCTTTTTGAGTTGTTGAAAAGTTTGCCTTTGTTCTGATCAGTGGAAATGTCAGTGTTAATAATATCAAAGAGAGGCTGGATCTAAAGATTCACACCTTCATCAGTAAAGACTGGAGGTATCAAAGAAGCATCTAGAAACATAGCAGGGAATTAAGTCATCCCTGACAACAGTGTCTTTTGTTCTTATCTTGGAGCCAGTTCATTTCAAGGTGAAGGTAAATTAATCTAAAATAGCATTGCCAAGGCGATCACAGCTGCTGGTGGCAGGGTGTGCCACGAGAGGGCGTCCTCAGATTTGCCATGAAAATTTCTTTGCCAGCCTTGCCAAAGGCATTGCCCTACCAAACATGCTGTAGGCAGAGCCTTTTTAATGCTCTCAAAGGCCTCTTGACTTCCCCTACACTGGAGTTTAAGAGGAAAGAAAAGCTGTAGGTGCAATGGGTATTCAAGTCCCCATTCATCTGTCTCCTGCAGTGACTTTCAGCTACTCTTTCCATGTGTTTGAACAAGTCCTTTCACGCTGAGAATGTACGAAGACATCTGCCAAGTGAGGGTGAGGATGAAGAAGAATCCTGTACCCCCAGAAGCAGAGGGACCCTACCTACCTTCATCCTGCTCAGAGACAGGTGAGGCAGTTGAACTTGGGGAAGGTAGAACTTTGCTTCCTCCTGCTCTGGGGGCTGACACTGTACCCAGTTGTTCCACAGTAGGGACGTGGGTGCTCAGTTTATCCTGCCTGCAGAGCCCTTTCTTCTTCAAGGTCAGCCATTAGAGGACTTCATTGTACAGGATCCAGAATGCATTCTGCTTGGGCAGGGTGTGGGATTCAATGGTAGGACACATGTCTAGCATGTGTGAGGCCCTGGGTTTGATCCGGGGAACGCGCACACACACACACACACACACACACACACTATGAAGCCTAGTGTCCCTTAGTATTTCTAGGTGTGATCCCTAATTTTTAAATGTACTCAAAAGAGCCAGATAAACAGTTCATGGATTAATACATTTTCTTTACACTTGGCCAACCCAGGTTCAATTCCAGGTACCACATAAAGTCTCCCAGCAGATCACTACTGAGCAGAGTCAGGAATAATCTCTGAGCATCACAGGAATGGCCCAACAACTCCCACAAGCAAAAAAAAAAAAAATTAAATTGAAATGCACCCTACTCTTGGACTGTGTACAATTCCAATCCCCTTGTTCAGTGCTTCATCATGCTATAGATTCTATCATTGTTCTGTTCTAAATTTGCCCTAGATCCCCTTTGTGGAGAAAGACACTGTTTATACAATGCACCATCCTCCTTGCTTTACTCCAGCTAGACAGGCTCTTCTATTCCTGAAATAGAGTCCGTTTCCTGTCACAGGGCTCTGTGTGTGCTGTCATTGTTTCTTGGGATAATATTCTCCCACTCATGTGAGTCACCCTCTCAGATCTTTTGGGGAAATGTTCAGATATCCTGTATCTCCCACTGTAGCCATCTACAACAGTTATCACCTAGCTCCTACCCAAGCATCCTCTCCGTTTACACTTTTCCCCCCATGTCTTATTACCCACAGACCACATCATAGCCATCAGGTCATTTCTGAGCTCTAGGAGGTCAGAGATTTAGTTCTCACATGTGCTGTAATGCTTAGAGCCCCTAGAACACTGGGTATCCCCAGCACAAATTTGTTTTTGTTTCGTTGGTGTTGTTTGTTTGTTCTTTTTAATTACTGAGATGCAGAGTTAAAAAGTTGTTAATATGGGGCCAGAGAGATAGCATGGAGGTAAAGTGCTTGCCTTGCATGCAGAAGGACAGTGGTTCGAATCCCGGCATCCCATATGATCACCTGAACCTGCCAGGAGCGATTTCGGAGCATAGAGCCAGGAGGAACACCTCAGCACTGCCGGGTGTGACCCCCCAAAAAATGTTGATATGTAAGTTTCAGTCATACGAAGTTCCAACCTTCACCAGCGTTCATTTTCCTGCCACCAATTTCCCAGTTATCCCCAGTCCTGTCCATCCCCACCAGCCTGCCTCTATGGAAAACACTTTTAGGCACCATGGTTTGCAATAATACTGAAGAGGTATCATGCATATCACTTTATTTCCTTTCAATTTCCAACTCTTGATCAGAGTGATCAACTCCAACTATTATGGTCATAGTTGTTCCTTCTCTTTCTTAACTGCACTTCCAACTCATCATTTCTATAGTTTTCGGATATTATTCTCATTCTATGGGTTTTCTTTTTAATATGCTGCAGGTGTTTGACTTTTCTGTTTGTTCCTCTCCCCCTGACTCATTTCACTCAACATAATATTCTCCATGTCTATCTATGTATAAGCAAATTTTATGACTTCATTTTTTCCTAACAGCTGCATAGTATTTCGTTGTGATCTACCAATTTCTTTATCCACTTATCTGTTTGGGGGCACTTGGATTGTTTCCAGATTCTGGATAGCACAAATGCATTTTATTAATTATGTTTTCTCTCCACCATTTGTTCAGGCATTTCTCATTCAACCAAATCCTCAGCATGACCACAGGGCTGGTGATCTGACATCCTGATGTTTTGCAGCCTTCCTCTTCTCACACTCCACTCACCCTGATCATGGCCCTGAGTATGCACTATTCCCAAATTTGGTCACACACCAGCCATTGCTACTATATGTTCACTCTCCCCATTCCTAAGAACACAGCAACAGAGCTTTCAACTCATCCAAAGAGTGAGGTGCAAAGTTAGTGAGGACAAGGAGTGCTATTGCTGGGCAGAGGAGGAGTTGAGTCTTAGGTTAGTAGTTGTCACTTACTCTTCTCACTTCTTTTTTTTTTTTCTGGGTCACACCCGGCAGTGCTCAGGGGTTACTCCTGGCTCCATGCTCAGAAATTACTCCTGGCAGGCACGGGGGACCATATGGGGCACCAGGATTCAAACTGATGACCTTTTGCATGAAAGGCAAACGCCTTACCTCCATGCTATCTCCCGGGCCCCTCCTCTTATCACTTCTACAGATGCAATGTGTAAGACCCAAGTGAAGTCAGTGTGGGTTCCTGATGCATCTGCCGCTTCCAGCTGGTGAACAGAGGACTCTTCACCTGCTTACTCATAGAGCCTTCTCTGTGTGTACCTGGGTGTTGGTCTTCTTTGCTCAGTGCTGACAGATCATATTAGAACTTTGATGAAGTAAAGCGCCATTTGTTGACTTAAATAAATAAAGATGAGGCTAGATGGAGATGAAGACCTTGGTCCTCCGTCCCAGGCCACGTGGCTTCAACCCCCACTAACCATTGGGTCTGGAGGTTCATGAGAGCGGCAGGTAGAAATCTCACTCACAGGCAGGCTTCATGAGAGATAACATCTTTATTCAGCCCTAGCCATCAGATGTGACTGCTACCATTCAAGTGTGCTATTCTTAGCTAGTCCTACATCTTTCATCCATGTCACCTCTGACCTACATGTTGGCCAGGATCCAAAAGATCCAAAAGGCAAAAAGGGCAGAAAGCCGAAGACCACAGACCTATATACCCTTCCAAGACCCCTCCCAGGAAATGGACAGGGTCTTGCAGGTAAAGAAAACTTAATATCCGGTTCCCAAAGCCCTGCCCAGGAATGGGCGGGGCTCAGGCAGTTACCGGTACCCAGGGGTGGGGCTACACTTTGCTTGCTATGTTTTCTTTCTTCTCCTCTCCTCATAGAGATATCAGTGACAGCTTGCCTGAACCATGCCACCTTCTTATTCTCTCCCCAAATAATACCACCAAGTTGTGCTTAGGATTTAACTCATGAATTGAGGCAGGGGTGCATGTTAGAGTACATAACTCAGTGCAAGACAGGTGGAACTATTGTTAATAGGGTGGGGCCCTGGAGAGCAATCCTGGCCACACAGGGGTGTTCCTACACAGCCTAACAAGCAAGCTTGATAAACCCCAGTCTTTAGAATTTTTGAGTACTGTATATACTCAGTATATACTTGAGTATAAGCTGAGTTTTTCCGGCACAAAATTTGTACCAAAAAAAAAAAAAAAAAAAAAAAAAAAAACAGAACACGACTTATACTCAGGTCAAACAGGTTATCTGGTTTGGTGTGTTCACACTGAATCAAATACATGTAGTACAAGTCAAGGCTGAGCTGAAGAGGTAGGCAGCTGAACTGAACTGGATGCCACCGAACTATTTAATCCACAATATTCTGTCCTTTTTATGACACCGACAGCATTGATGATGATATCTGCAAACTCAGTGAAGATGACAATGTCTATGCTGATACCCTCACATCAGATACAGCTGAAGTTCTGTTTGGACATACAGATGAGAAGGAGGAGGAATCCAGTTTTGAAGGATTTTAACCTTTGGGATATAGCTTGGTTACTCATTAAGCTATGGTTTTCTGTACTTTATTTAAAGTTTTAAGGTTATTATTGTTTACAGTTTAGCAATAAATATTGAAAAACATTTAACCCAATGATTCCTCTATTATTGCAATTGTTTCTGGTATATATTTTTATTTTTGAAATTTACCAATGGCTGCTGCACTTATCACCTTGGTTTATACTCGAGTCACTAAGTTTTCCCAGTTTTTAGGGTAAAATTAGAGGGTCAGCTTATATGCAAGTATATACAGTAACTGAAAAATCCTAGTGGGAATTTCTGTATTGCACAATATGTCCTTCACTAATGGAAACTATGTGAGTAAATAACAGAACACAGAATTTGTATGCAGGAGGCCTGAATCTAATTCTTGGCAGTAAAGGGTCCCTGAAAGACCACTAGAAGTTATTCCTGAGTCCAGAGCCAGAAGCACTGCTGGATGTGATCAAAAACATAAAAAAAAAATGCATCCACAGGCAGCAGTCAGTCCAGGACTACCACTGGTGATTCTCTGGCCTCCAGCAGAAGTACTAGACAACCAGATTCAGAGAACTTTAAAGGAAGGGTTTTAAGCAGGCACCTTGCTTGGAAAACTGGAATGGAAATGGAAATGTGGGGGACAGCTAACATTTGCAAGGCAGTGACACAGCCAGTCTGCTCTCCCTTCTTCCCCTGTCTGTCTGCTACCAAGGTCCCTCTGTCTGCCCTTTTGTTCTCCTCACTCACCCCAAACCCACCCCAGATTCTTTCAGAGCACAGAGACCAAACTTGAAAAGTACAAAGGGCAGAGAGGCAATGTATGTCAGTGGAGAAAAAATGGTATAGAAGCTGAGGGAGTGCAATTAGGGCAGAAAAGGGACATTGATGACCATGATAATTGGGCTGAGGGAGTGCAATTAGGGCAGAGAAGGGACATTGATGACAATGATAATTGGAAATGATCACTCTGGACAAGAACTGGGAGTTGATAGAAAGCCTGTCTAGAGTACAGGCAGGAGTTGGGTGGGGAAGAGGGAGATTTGGGATATTGGTGATGGGAATGTTGCACTGGTGATGGGTGGTGTTCTTTTCATGAATGAAACCCAAACACAATCATGTATGTAATCAATGTGTTTATATAAAATATATTACAAAAAAAAGAACTGGGGGTTGAAAGGAGAAAAAGTGATATGCACAATACCCTTTCAATACCTAAAACCAGTGTTGCAAACCACAGTGTTTAAAAGGGAAAAAAGAGAGAGAGAGAAGTAAAGTGCCATGGAGATAGATTGGTGGCAGAAAGGGGTTGGGAGGGAAGGAAACTGGGGACATTGGTGGCAGAAAGTGTATACTGGTGAAGGAAGAGTATGGAACACTGTATGGATGAAACTCAATCATCAATTTTGTAACTGAGTATCTCATCTCATAGTGACTCAATAAAATTAAAATTGGTCAATCCATGATTTATCATCATCCACTTAGGGCCATTGAATCTCTTCTAGACAAGTGACCCCCCCTAATAAGTAGCAAATATGTCAGAGAAAGAACCTTGCCAAGGAAGAGATCATGTCAAGTTTTCACTCTTTCCATTTTGTTATGTCCTTTGTTTTATTAATAGTAAACTATTTTTGCTATGCTATTCATTTTATCATCACATCATAAAATATGTCACTCAAAAAATTTTTAAACAGAATTTTTATTAAATGCACTTTACTTATATAACATAAAGTTACTCATTTTTTCTGCTGTCTCCATTCCCTATACTTACCACTACTCTGTAATTATCATTCTAATGATTTTATTTTAGTAATTTGATTTTGCCTTTTATGTTATTTAGATAAATAAAAGTATTATAGATGTAAAGGTTAAATAAAATTAAAAAATAAAGATATGAGATCTTTTCAATCAATAGACCTTGTTTCTATCAAGTGACAGGGAGACAGTAGAGCAAATGCCTTTCACACAGCCAGGAGTTCAATCCCTGTCTTTGATATGGTCCCTCAAGCACTGCCAGGTGTAATTCCTGGGCATAAAGCCAGGAGTAACCCCTACCATCGGGTGTAGCCCCAAAACAAATAAACACATAAATGTGATAAAGGGGTATCACACACAAAGCAGCTGAAGATATGAGCAGACTAGAGGACAATGCCAATCTTTCCTATTATACTACATTAAATATAAGCATTGGTTTTGTTATGATCCAAAGAGTTGCAGAGCCATAAGTAGTCTATCTGGTCCCAATTTATTATTTTCTAATGGCACTGAGACTAGAATTTGATTGTTCTTCTGGTGATCCCAAGTGGCTAGTCTCAAGTTCTCTCTATAGATCTACTCACCTCCTCTGTCATTTTACTCACACCCTAAGCTCTTGAGAATGAACTCATTCTTCATATGCTGGAATCATTGAAGCTAAAAACAAAGAGTGGTGCTGATTTCACATTTATTTTGGTGGAGAAAGAAAAGAAAACTATTTGAATACAAATGATTCAACACAAACCACTCAAAAAAATTCTAGTTGAAGAATGAAAGGGAATTTTTTTCTTTTTTTTTTTTCTTTTTTTTTTTGTTTTTTTTTTTGGGGGGGGGGGG
>PVKC010035592.1:0-13461 GCA_004027635.1 Crocidura indochinensis | reverse complement strand
CTTTTTTTTTTTCACTGCGGATAACCTAAATTCTTTTCTGAACTTTTCTAATTTGGATGGTGTACAATAGGTTTTACTTTAAGTGACTATCTTTTGTGTTTTGTTTGGGTTGCACATAGTAGTGCACAGGGCTTACATTTTGGCTTTGCTTAAGGGTCAATCCTGTTGTTACTGGATTGGATAGGGTGCTGGGGATCAAATCCAGTGTCGTCACATGCAAGTTGAGTACCGTACACAGTCTGCTATCTCTCTGGTCCCCGAACTAGTATCTTTCTCTTCCTTTTAGTTTGATTTATATGGTCTTGTCTTCTTTATAATTTCATGATACTAATGGAATTCAGGGCATCTCTAGAACTCTGTAAGCATACATAGATATTTTGCCAAAGTTTTCTTCTTAGAACAGATTTGCCTATAGCCTGAAGATTCCATCTGGACTTTGTGTGTATTAGTGATTGTTTTAGTATTTTTCTTTCACTGTTATACTTAATGGTTTCCTCATCTTGGTTTTGTAATTGCATCTTGGTTTTGAAAATTACTCAGGGACCACATGCAAGGAAATACATGCTAGGCTCCACATTGCAACAGTTTTGGGAACAGAGAGAGTGTGCTTGGGTAAGGTGCTTGCTTTGAGTTAGGCTAACCTGAGTTTGATTCCTGGCATCTCATATGATTCCCCTGTGCTCCATGCATAAGTATTTCTGAGAGCAGAACTCAGAGATCTGTGTGTTTTCATGATTTTGTGCTAGAGTATAGATCCTATAAGGTTCCTGAGTAGTTTTAGTAATGTGTGGAAAGCAGGTGTTTGGGAACACTGAAAACACCTAAAAACGTCTCTGTTTCACCTTTACTCTTTTTTTGGGGGGTGAGGGGCAGGAAGACTTACAAATTTGGTTCTTGGGAGCTGTTACTGCTTAGTGCTTGAGGATTGATGGCTGACTGTGCTCAGGTGACCATGCAGTGCTAGGATCCTGTCTTACTGCTTGCGATGCCTACATTCCAGCCCAAGGAAGCTTTCTTCAGCCCCATTTTTTAATTTTTTCTGTGTACAAAATTTGCCCTCGTAATTTGCTGCTGTTCATTTCTTTCTGTATAAAAAAGTTTATCCTTTCAAAATCCTTAATTCTTTGTATAAAATCTATTTCTCTTCAAGTCTGTATAATTGTTTTATAACAATACATGGTTCTTAAAGTTTTTCATTTGCCTTTCTTGTATATTTTTTTCTCATTGGTGCTGGACATGTAAATGAAGCTTTCTGGTCGGAAAGGGCCCATTATTTATGTCCTTTCATACTGGAATGCTTTGTAGAACTGTGCTTGTGAATGCCCTGATTTTTTACTGGACATACATTCACAGCATTCCCACATTTTTGTTGGGTGCTTCTGTTCCCAGCTCTGCAGGTGTGCCTAGTGTGAACATCTTCAACTGTGTTTCAACCTCACAGCATGTTGGTTTTCTATTACTGTGGCTAGAACCGCACAGTCCTGAGAAGTTGACTTGGGTGGTAATGGATTGGAGCTTTCCAGGAGGGAGAGGCTAGAGTTCCTATAGTATACACTCTTTGCATATTCTTCTTTTTCCTTTTTGATTTTTGAGTCACACCCGGTAACACTCAGAAGTTACTCCTGGCTATGTGCTCAGAACTTGCTCCTGGCTTGGGTCACCAGGGTATTGAAATGCGGTCCGTCCTATACTAGTGCGGGCAAGGCAGACGCCGTACCCCTTGTGCCACCGCTCCTGTCCTTCTTTGCGTATTCTTACTTCTACTTGTGGACAATTTAGAATTTACTTTTTTTGTTTGTTTGTTTTTTTGGGTCACACCCAAAATTCAGGGTTTACTCCTGGCGTTACTCTCAGAAATTGCCCTGGAAGGTTTGAGGACCAAATGGGATGGTGGAATTTGAACCACCATCCTTCTGCATGCAAGGCAAACACCCTACCTCCATGCTATCTCTCCAGCCCCTAGACTTTACTTTTCTATGTACATATTTTAAATTCACGGCAACACAGGGAACATGTTCATAATCATCATATGTGACCATTTTGAAAGTATTTCTTTATAGTTCCTAAAGCTCAGGAGCATTTTAACTTGTTGAACAGGCATTTTCTAAGCTTCAACTAAATGTAGGACACTGGATAGCAGAAATCTTTAATGGATAAAATAGACAAACCTCTGTCATCATGGAGTTTACATGTCTAGTGGAATATTTCACTGGTTATGGTGTGACCAAGATTAAAATAGCAGATTATGGGTCCGGAGAGATAGCATGGAGGTAATGCATTTGCCTTGCATGCAGAAGGACAGTGGTTTGACTCCCAGCATCCCATATGGTTCCCTGAGGCTGCCAGAGCGATTTCTGAGTATAGAGCCAGGAGTAACCCCCGAGCGTTGCTGGATGTGAGCCCCAAACCAAAATAATAACAACAACAACAATAATAATGATAACAATAATAATAGATAGCAGATTATGTCCCACATTTTACTGAATCAATTTTTTTTTTACCAGAAGTAAAATTTAAATGTTTTTTTAAATTTATTTTTATTTTTTTTTAAACGCTTTTAATTATAGAGCTGTTTTGTTCTTAGAAAATCCTCTTTGGAAGCAGCTAAGTATACAGTGATCCGAAGGTGCTGGAGTAAGGGCAGGGACTGGGAATCATGGTAGAGGGAATTTTAAGAAAGTACTTCTAACATTTTGTGTATTTTAATCTCTCTCCTGCTCGCTTTCTCTTGCTCGCTCTCTCTCGCTCTCTTTCTCCCCTAGAGACATGAAATTAATTTTTAAAAGGAAGATTAAAGCATACCAACTTAAAAATTTTCACTTTTTGACAGGTGTTTACTTACATTTTAATAGCTCATACATACTTTATGAAAAATTATTTATGTTCTAGAATACTTTCTTTTTGTATTATAAAACTTCTGGGCCTAGAGAGATAGTTTGCCAGTTAAGGTGCTTACCTTGCATGCAGCTGACCTGGATTCAATCTCTGGTACCTGTATGATCTTTGAGCCCTGCCAGGACTGATTCTTGAATAAGGAGCCAGGAGTAAGTCCAGAGCACAGGCAGATGTGGCCCAGAAAATCAAGAATGAAACAAAGCAAAACAAAAAAGTAAAAAGAAACCCTCTTTTTTGTGTGTCGTTAGCTACATCTTGCCAAATCTTTAGTTCCTATTCCAACTGTTTAATACAAAAATTTAAGTATGCAGGACATTTCAAAGAAATTTACATTGAAATCTATCTAATACACCCATACCTGATTATGTAGTTAAAATTTTAGTGTGTTTACTCTCAAAATTCCTTTCATAATTTTTTAAGCTAAATTTGAATGTAGTTTTACAGGCATATGTTATAAAAGTTTTTCATTTGTACTAAGCCCTTTAAGAAGATTTTTACTGCTGATTTACTTTCCTAGTGAATACAGAGGTGTTATTAGGTATACTTTACATGACATTGGGTTTTACTTTTTAATGTAACCTTTTAAAAAGTAATATTGTAATACCATTTATTAGGTAAACTTAACTTTATTGCTAAGATGACTTTTGAAATGTAATATTCATAAGTAGCATTCACTTATAGCTTGCTCTATAATTTAATCATTTAGTCTCTATTGTAGATTTTGGAAAGAAATGTATGTAATTTGTTTTATGCGATTTTTAGTGTTTTTTAATGGGAACATTATACCTGTTTAGTATATAAAGGTATACTACATATTAAGTATATTATAGATAATATATATTATATAAGTATATTAAGGTACAATACATATTTCATTTAGGAACTAACTAGTCCTTTAGTTTTTAGTTTAGAAAGTATTTAAAAATATATTTACAATACTATATTATAACATCTTTTCTTTCATAGAATTAATGAGCCAGTGGAGACAATAACAAAGACAAAAGTAGACCCAGAATCTCATATATTAATTTTTTTTCATTCATGGGTCCTTTGTCTCACATCTTGAGCCTTTGTTTTATTACTTAAAAGTTTGTATCAAAGATTCAGGAGATACAAAGCTTTTCTAGGTTATTATAGATGAACATGAGTGCCATGTAGTTGGACCAGGAAAGCAAATTAGCAACTTATACAATATTTTTATATAGATGGTGCATATGTTTATTCAATGCTTCCTTAAATTTTAATGTCGTATCCTACTATAGGAGTAATTTTAAACAGTTATTAACTTCAGAAAATAAATGATAGGAAATATACACTAAAGATAAGTTACTTTCAGTAGTTTCTGAACATTCAGCCAATCTTTTTTGTTTACAGCTGGGCTCAAAATGCAGAGAACTCAAGGATATTCATTTCGGCCAGTGTTACAAGATCTCAGATGAAGGCATGATCGTCATAGCGAAAGGCTGCCTGAAATTACAAAGAATATACATGCAGGAAAACAAATTAGTAAGTACTGGTTATCATCCTGTGTCTTACTATTGTAAGAATATTTTCATATTCTTTGTAACTCAGTTTTCTTTTGCTTTGATGTTTTATTTTATTTTATTTATTATTATTATTATTTTTTGCTTTGATGTTTTAGAGTGTGTTTCTCAACCTGACCTTCTGTGGGCCCCATGAATATTCCAAGGGGTTTACAGGTGAAAATTGATATATAAATAGTGAGCTACTGTACAAGATTAAGGAACAAAATGATAGGCCAGAGGTTGGAGTAGCACAGGAGGGGAAAAGGTTAAAAGGTGGCTAAGATCAGAAAAAGGTTGAGAAACAGACTTAGGAAAAAATACTGTGCAAGAATGCTCTCAAAGCGGTGACTTCATAAATCGGTTATATATTTGTCTATGTGTTTGCTTGTGGCACTTGGATGTTCTAATTTTCACATTAGCTTCTGAAATATGTTTTATTTTAAATTCTGACAGTGAAATAACTGATAAATTGGAAAATCAATTTCAGTTGCCTAATTTTAGTTGTCATGGCTTGTCACTGTTTGTTGGATTGATTCTCCTAGAAATTGTGATGACTATAGACAGGGTTTTTTAATGTTCAGGAAGAGATACACTTGTATATTTGACCTTTCATTCATGTGGTAAAAAAATGGGATTCAGTAAATTGAGGCAAATAATTTTGGTAATTATGTAGAGTTTATTTTGAAAACATGTGTAACTCATTACATTTGAACACATTTAAAACCATGTAATTTTCTTTATATATAATCAACATAAAATAAAGTATAACTCATATAACAGAATATACTACTTTAGTATTTATTTATATTTCTTTATTTCTTTATTTTTTGGTTCTTGGATCACACCCAGCAGCACTTGGGTTACTTCTGGTTCTATGCTCAGAAATCACTCCTGACAGGCTCAGGGACCATATGGGACGCCGGGACTTGAACCAACGACTTTCTGCATGAAAGGCAAGCGCCTTACCTCCATGCTATCGCTCCGGCCCCCTATTTATTTATTTTTTGATTACTGGACCACACCCGATGATGCTCAGGAATTACTCCTGACTATGTGCTCAGAAATCACTCCTGTCTTGGGTGATCATATGGAACGCCAGGGGATCAAACTGTGGTGTGACCTAGGCTAGCATGCGCAAGGCAGATGCCTTATCGCTTGTGCCACCGCTCTGGACCCAAAATATGCTACTTTAAAGAGAACAATAGGAGGGGCGGGGCGGTGGTGCTGGAGATAAGGTGCCTGCGCTAACCTAGGACGGACCACAGTTCGATCCCCCAGTTCCCTATATGGTCCCCCGTGTCTGCCAGGAGCGACTTCTGAACAAATAGCCAGGAGTAACCCCTGAGCGTCACCGGGTGTGGCCCCCCCCAAAAAAAAAACAAAGAGAACAATAGGGAGTCCCCCGGTGGTGTCCCATATGGTCCCCCAAGACAGGAGCGACTTCTGAACTTCTGAGCGCATAGCCAGGAGTAACCCCTGAGCGTCACTGGGTGTGGCCAAAAACAAACAAACAAACAAACAAAAAAAGAGAGAACAATAAAGTTTTTAAACCAGTTTTACAAAGTTGTATAGTCATAATGATTAATCTAGAATGTTTTATGCCCTCAAAGGAAACACTATGCCTAAAAGGTATGATTTCTCATTTCTCACTTTTTCTAGTCTTCTATTTACTAGTTTAGTTTCTCTTTTTTTTCGGGAGGGAGCCACACCTGGTGGTGCTTAGGGTATACTCCTGGCTCTGAATTCAGGGATAGATCCTGCTGGGATTATAAGAAACACTGGGGATCTAGCCCCAGACAACAATGCACAAGGCAAGCACTGTATCAGCTGTACTTTCTCTTCTGCCTCAGTTGAATTTGTCTTTATCTGTTCAAGATATTTCGTACAAATGGAATTGTATAATACATGTAGTCTAACACTTAGCAAAATGTCTCAGGATTATGCATATTGTCACATAGATGGGAATAATTTTGCTTTTTATTGTTGAGTGACATTTCAAATTCATTTCATTGATAGACACAATAGGAATTAACAGGGAAAGTAACTAGGAAGAAATTAGTGGAGGGGCTGGTGCGTTGGCGCAAGTGGTAGGGCATCTGCCTTGCATGTGCTAACCTAGGATGAACTGCAGTTCGATCTCCTGGTATCCCATATGGTCCCCCAAGACAGGAGTGATTTCTGAGTGCATAACCTGGAGTAACCCCTGAGTGCCACTGGGTGTGGCCCAAAAGATCAAAAAAAGTTAGTGGAATCTTCATTAAAGAATTTTCTGAGGGGTCAAGAGTACTACCACTGAGCTACATCCTTGGCCAGAAAAGTTGAATTTTGGTTTCAGTTCTTGCATTATTACACTGGACCTCAGTAAAGAGTTCTCCTGATGCATAGTTACTAGTAGGTATCATTAGATTGTGTTATGTTTGTTTTATTAAGCTTCACTTCTTATAGAAGTAGAATTATTGAGTTACTTGAAATATGTATATATATGCATATTTTAATTGCAGTTTTCCAAACTTATTTGACTATTCCTCCTTTTTCAGGAAAATAAATCAGTCTGAGCCCTCTAGAAATCTACTTTCCTTAAACAAGGCATTCCCTTACCTGCAGTTGTGTCTGAGGCCAAAACTATCTCCCTGGATAATTCCAGTCCTCCCAAGCCTTGGAGAAAACAAACAAACAAACAAACAACACATTACCTGGGAAAACAGAACTCTTATTTGTTTGATTTCTACTCTGTACTAAAGATAAATTAAAGAAATGCTAGTCTCAATTTAAAATGTTTTGCATCCTCACAAAACCAGAGTAAGAATTATTTGGGGGGTAAACATAGAGATGTTTTTTTTATACATAAAAGCTTTTCATGGTTTCTCAAATGAACAAGCTATATTTTGAAAGTTCTAATTATGCACATGGTTTTCTCTTATTTCTTAGTTTAACAGAACATAAAGATGGTCTACTAAGGAAGAGTCAGTTTTATTTGTGATAATATGCACAAATATTTTGAGTTTCTTGTAAACTTGAAGTAATTTTTCTAATAACAAACCTCAATTCAATAAAATTCTTTTAGTTAAGGTTTTTAGAAAGGTAAATTTAGAATTTGAACTTTTATATTTTACAATCAGTGTACAATTTACTTCATTAGAACTCTTTTTTATTTCCTTGGGAACTATTTTGTATTTTTAGGACTAACAAAATAATGAGAAATAATGTATACTTGCAGAACTACACTTTTAAATACTTTTTTTTTTTAGTCTGAGAACTAAAAAAACTTTTAGTCACTTTTTTGACTAACAATATTTTTATGACTGACAATGACTGACAGCTATTTTTAATAAGGTAAGTAAAAATAGGTTAAACAAAAATTATATGCATATATAAAATTGTACTTTATTTGTAATTTCAGATAGGTAATATGATATAAAAACTGTTATCTTAATAACTAATGGATGCTTAAGAGTATATCATATAGAAAGTATGACAACAGATTTTATATGTGCAAATACTGATCATTAAGCAGTTATTTTGCTAATTATCTTATTAAATTGATCTTCGTGTTTTGGAGGTGGGTATAGTTTGAGCCACACCTGGTAGTACTCAGAGATTGCTTCTGACTCTGCATTCAGAAATTACTCTGGTAGGCTCCTGTGACCACTTATGGGATGCTGGGGATCGAACCTGCTTTGGTCACATGCAAAGCAAATAAATGCCTTGCCCACTGTGCTATCACTCCAGCCCTTAAGTTGATCTTTTTAAAAAGTTTTAAGCTTTTTAAGAGATATACAGGGTTAAGGGACTTCTCCTTAACCTTGCACTGACCCTGGTTTAAGTTTTGGCACTATATTTTGTTAATGACAGTCACTGTCAGGAATGATTCCAGAGCATTGTTGGCTACGGCTCTAAAACCAAAAACCAAAACAATTTTTTAGTATAAATTACTTTATTTAAGGACCATGTTTCACATAGTTTACATAGTTGATCATAATACATTTGTTTCCAAGTAAGTGGGAACAAAATTACTTAAAAGAAAAGAAGGAAAAAGAAGAAAGAAAAAAGTACAGCAACAAGAAAATATATCAAAATTATTATATTTCACAATGAGGTCATTAAGTCATTTTCAGAAAGTTTAGAAAGCTCTTGTTGCTAGTTGATCATCGTTACTTTGATTTCTGAACAGTCGGTGACTCTATCTACACATTGAAGCTAAATTGGGGTGTTTCTACTAGGATGATAGTATTAAAAATACTTGGAGTTGTTGTATGGCTGTGAATATGGCCACACGCTCTGGAATTCCAAGCACTATTGCTGATACTGTGGCTTTTGGGGTGCATATTTTAGGCTGTCAGAACTTCCTGAAACATGAGAAGGCCAGGGGAAGGTACCCATATCACTCCAGAAAAATTCTGTGAGGTCAACCCAAATACTAGAATATCTGGAGTTCTGGTCAGATGGGTGGTTCTGCCATGGCAACATTGTTTGTGGGTGTGGCTTCAGCTGTCAGGTCTCGTAGGAGTATAGGAAGAAGGGGAGAGGTTGCCTGCTCTCACTCTAAGGAAGGCCTGGTGACTTCAACCCAAATACCAGCGAGCTGAAGAGGAGTGGCAAAACAGGGCTGGAATTTCTCAAAACATCAGTGAACATGCGAAGCAATCTAGTAGAGTGGTATTTTTTGTTTTTGTTTTTTTCAGTTGGGTCACACCTGGCAGTGCTTAGGAGTTACTCCTGGTTCTGCGCTCAGAAATTGCTCGTGGTGAGCTTGGGGGACCATATGGGATGCAGGGAATTGAGCCCAGGCTTGTCCTGAGTTGTATGTGTGAGAGGCAAACGCCCTACTGCTGTACTATCGCTCTGGCCTATAGTGTTTCTTTCCTTTTTTTTTTTTTTAACAGTTATTTATTTTGGTTTTTTTTTTGGGGGGGGCAACACCCAGCATTGCCTATGCATTACTCCTGGCTCTGGACTCAGGAGTCACTCCTGGAAGTGCTTGGGGGATCATGTGGAATGACAGGAATTGAACAGGGTAGGGTTCAACCATATGCATCGCAAATTCCTGCGCTCCTGTATATCTCTATGGTCCTCATGGTATGGTGGTTTTTTTAAATGATAAACTTTACTGATGTGATTTGTGATTGTTAGGGACTCTTGGGCCACACCCAATTATACTCAGGACTTACTCCTGGCTCTGTTCTCAGGGATCACTGGGTGGGTTCGGTTGAGTATATGGAATTGCTGGGGTTGAATCTGAGTCCGTCAGCGTCTTTTAAGGAAAACTTCTTGACCAATGTGCTGCTGTTCCTGTCCCAATTTTGTTTCTGTTTTTGAGTTTAAAAATGCCAGGTTGGTTGTTTTAATATTTTATAAAAATACATTTTATCCCACATAGATTAGTTTTCATATTATGCTTCGCCTTTAGATGGCAGCATTGTCTTTGTATATTGCAGAGACAGCTTTTGTGTCTTTGATAAAACTATAAAGATATAAAGCTCTTGTCTACAGAAGCTGTAGATAGTATGGTTTACTTTATTTTATTTTTGCCCCTTAACCTTCGTGGGAACATTTCTTCTGAAAATAATTGCAAAAGCAGGTACATCTAGAATGTTAGAAAATGAACTGGCTATGCTATGTTGTACATAGTAAGATATTAAAACATTCTTATCTGTGATACTGATTTAACTGAAATGAACTTTTGTAGAGGAAAGGATTCCTGTGTTCCTAAGTTTTACTTGGGTGGAAAATTAGTACAATGTCTTGATATTATAAAATTGAAATGAGTTATCATGAGGCAGATAATTGAGACTTACATGTACAAACTTGCCGAGATTGAATTTCAGTTTCAGCAATTTAGAAACTTTTGAGTGAGACACTTACATGATTATATTTTGCATTTGCTATCAAACTTTTATGGAAGTATATTGCATTTATATACAGTACATTCTTATACTCATGATAATTTTATATTACTCTGTGCAGTATTGGCTATAAAGTTATGTATTGGATTGATTATGGCACTTTTCAGCACTTCCTCGGGAGACCTTGGTCCACTCTCAATGGTACTTGGCCAACTAGATTTGACAGTGCAATGCTAAGACCCTACATTGTAGTGATGGGGGCCTTCAGGCTCCACAGTGATCAGTTCAGGTGCCAGGCAGCATAAGAAGCTGAATCTAGCTCTTCTAACAACTGAGTGGCTCTCCAGTCCTTATGAAGTTATTTTTAAGTCATATTAGTTAGTGGATGTGGGTATAATATTGACTATCTTTAAAGCCAATGAACAAGCAAAAGCAAAACAAACTACTTCATTGGGTGTACTCTCTCTGCTTTACTCATATTGCAGATTTTACTTCATTTGGACAGCTATTGACTCCGTTGTAAGATGATAATGGATGATTAAGGAGATGTTCTATTTTTTTTTTTTTTTTGCCACACCTTGTGATGTTCAGATGTTACTCCTGGCTCTGCACTCAGGAATTACTCCTGTCAGTGCTGGGATGGGGGGAACCATATGGGATGCTGGGGTTTGAACCCAGGTTGGTCGCTTACAAGGCAAATGCTTTAGTCACTATACTATTTATTGCTCCAACTCCATTCTTTGTTTTTTTATCCTGATGTTGTAGTGTACTAGAATTTTGTGGTTAGTTTTGAAAGTAATTTCTGCGTTAAACCTGAGGATCAGCATACTTGATGTAGATGGGTATATGAGGTACTTTTAAAATTCCCAGATTTGAATTATGAACTAATACAAATTTCTGAATGATGATGTACTGTATTATAAATAGATTTAATAACATTTTGGGAAATTGTCTAGCATGTCTTGTTTAAATCTTAGTTTTTCTCACAGTAATAATGACCATTTCCCCAACCTCAGGGTGATCTAGCATTATAATATTCTGTGACCCAGTTTTTTGGCTACTGCCATAACATTATTTGTGGTTCTATTTTATATTGTATAAGCTTTTGTTATTTTTTATAGAGTATATATATGATGCTAGAGATGAAGCAGGATCTCAAGTCACTTACCAGGCTTTTCCCTTCGCAGCTGGACATATTTATGGCATAATTGAGGCAAATATGTTTGAGTTCAGTTGAATTCATTTTATACTTTGATTCTGCTTTTTCTTACACTTGTACCTTCAGTTAATTATTTCCACTTTTGTGTTTCCATTTCTTACTTTACAGAAGGAAATAATAGCTAGCTCCCTCCCCTCAAAATGCTGTTTTTATGAGGATTATACAAAATGATTAGGTAAAGAGGCATGTTATTAAGTGCATAGAAAGTTCTTAGTACACAAATTACTTTCCTGTTCTTTTTCTTTTTCTAATCTTATTTATACTCTGATATTTTTATAGTGTCCTCTTCATGGTGGTAATTCATTGTTAGTTTAGTGTATGTTTTTGTCCAATGTCATAGTTAACAGAAGATGTGGGGTCCTTTTTATTTTCTTCCCATCAAATTTGTTAGTTGTTAGAAAAACTCCATTGATGGGAAATCACTTTTGGGATTCTATATTCGTTTTTATACATTTATACATTATTGTAGTAAAGCTACATTAAATTAGCATGCTTATCTTTGTGTACATTTCCTTCTTATGACCCTTTAAAAATTTCAGGAAACTACTATTTCTTTAAAAAAAATTGATAACCTTTGGGGCCGGAGAGATAGCACAGCAGTAAGGCATTTGCCTTGCATGCAGAAGGACGGTGGTTCGAATCCTGGCATCCCATATGGTCCCCCGAGCCTGCCAGGAGTGATTTCTGAGCATAGAGCCAGGAGTAGCCCCTGAGCGCTGCTGGGTGTGACCCACACCCCCCAAAAATTGACAACCTTTGAAAGTGATTCTAAATTTGAAAACCTGTAAACCTGCTTCTGCAAATTCCTTTATTGTATCTTGATAATGAGTCATATATCATCATGTGTATAGATACAGGGTTATTTATACAGGGATATTTAAGAGCTCATTAATATTTTATTTTTCTTTATGCATTATTTTAATGATAGTTGAAAAATTACTAGTAAAATTATAATTGATCAGATTTATTCATTTTCTAGCATTATGTATTAGAATATTAGAAATACCTTTTGAAAAAGGTATGACTATATTTCTACTGCTTTTTTAAAGCAAAACTAGATAAACTTACTTTTAGTACAAATTCTGACACAAAATCTGTGAACTGAACTTATTAAAGTTTGTAAACGTGTGAATTCTTTTAGGAAACCTTTCTTTTTTTTTAATTATACAATGTAATGTACGATCTACTAAGTATAGGCTTGGCTAAACTTTTGTGGTTTTATTTGCTAATACATGCTCTTTTAGAGCTGGCCTTCACTATTTTCACACCATGGGTTTAAACTTTTTGCCTTAAAGGTTTATAGTTTAGTTACAATACTTTGTGTCCTTTATTTTCTCTCAGAGGATTTAAACAAATTTTCAATTGCACTTGTTGAATATGTATTTCATAGTAACCACCATGAAATTTGCAGTATTTAAGAAGATGAAGAAGCAAAGATAAAAGATGCACATTCAGGAAAGCTTGGTTTCAAGCATAATCCTTTCTGCTGTCACTGCAACCCTAACTCTGTACCTTCCAGAACAAAAGAAACTGAATTGGAAATTGTGGGAGCTGGGGAGCATTTACTTGGCAGCCGGTCGCATGGCCCATAGGCGTTGTCAGGTCTCAGTTTGATGCCCTTTATTCTTGCTGACAGATGTGAGGTAGGGTCTACGAGGGGGAAGTCATTACTAGAGAGAGGGCAGTGTCAGATCAAAAGTAACCAGTGATCAAACAAGGTAAAGAGCTGTGGAAAGTAGGCTCTCATTGTGGCCTCCACACCTGGCTGATCACTGAAGGGAATAGTCCTTATGTGTCAGGGCGAGTTGATTTTCTTTGATGTACAGTGAATTAGAAGTCAGAATAGAAACTTAACTGGAGTACAGAAGATTTTTACTTCCTAGTTCTTGGGCAGTTTAGTTGTTTAATTTTAAAGACTCTCAGCTGTAGAAGTTATTTTCTATTTTGACCATAATGTTACAGCTTTCCCATACTAGCA
>PVKC010035591.1:0-13421 GCA_004027635.1 Crocidura indochinensis | reverse complement strand
TTTGCGAGAGTCTGGTGCTGTTTTTCTCTTCTCTAAAGGAGAAGGGTTTATTTTCAGAGACTAATTTTTCTTAAAGGGGAAAAAGGTGGAATTGCCACAGCCTCAGAAAATTCATATACAGACTCTCCTATCAGAGGTCAGCTTGACTGCTCAAAATAGGCTTTTCTGATAACTATGAATTTCATATTCAGAAGTTGTTCACTTCTGAATTGGTCTGTGTCACCATATGATCCAGCAATACTACTCCTAGAGATTTACCCTAAGAACACAAAAACACAATGCAAAATGCCCTCTACAATAACCAGAATCTGGAAACAACTCAGATGTCTGACAACAGATGAGTGGCTAAAGAAATGATGGTACATATACACAATGGAATACTATACATCTGTCAGGAAAAATGAACTCATGAAATTTTCTACATATGGATGAACATGGAAATTATTGTGCTGAGTGAAACGAGTCAGTGGAAGAGAGACAGAATAGTCTCACTCATCTGTTGGATTTAAGAAAAATAAAAGTCAGTATTGTAATAATATCTAGACACAACAGAGATGAGGGCTGGAAGCCAGGCTTAGGATATGAAGATTACCACGTAGAGTGGTAAGTGCAATTAGAAAAATCACTACAATAACAATTATCATGATATTGGTAGTGACAGAGAGATGAAAATAGAATGCCTGTCTTGAAAGATTAAAATCCAACTGCAAACATGTTTGTGATCATGGTGTTTAAATATTATTATAAAATAAAATAAAGAAAATATAAATGCATTTGAAGCAGGAGACATAATGTAGCAGGTAGATTAAATGCATCTGAGCCAGGTAAAATCCCTTTCTACACATATGGTTTCCCAAGTCCATCAGTATAGTTCCTGGTACAGAACTAGAAGCCCTGAGAACCATGAGTTGTGGCCTCAAAATGAAATGAACAGGGGAGTTCCTAGCAGCATGGGTGTTGGAAGGCCTCTGCCCTGCTGGGGGTATTTCTAGACAGGTCTGGGGGGGTGCAGGACTAGGGTGCCCCCAGCACCCCTCTACCACCCTGCTCCAGATCTCCAAGGCTTCCCCGGGCCACAAACCTGGGCGAGCCAGCGAGGTAGGCCCATTCGTGGGCTTTTCCCCCATTCCCCGCTCGGCTCCTTAGGGTGGGTCTGGGTGGGGCTCTGAACTTCTGTTCTCCCAGCTTCCTGAAGCAGTCATGGTAATTTTTTACCAGTCTATATTTTCAAAATCACATGCAAGATACATTAATAGTACTCACTATCATCAAATTATGTTATATGTATGTAGAATATCCATTTTATATTCTGCTCTTTTGCACACCCCTACAAAAGATCATATTTTCTTTAACTCTCACCCCCTATCATCATTACTCTGCATTTACCCTTTTTTAACATAAGTATTGCAGAATTCTAAGTCACAGACCAAAGTGGTGCCCTGGAGTTAACATCCCGCCAACTCTTTCAAAAGGCAGAAGGACATGTATGTCGTTTCAACATTTTATGTGTTTTCTTTGACGGCTATAACTCTTGCCAAATATTTTCTTATACAGTGACGATTACCCCCCCCTTTATTTTTATCTTTCCTTCTCTTTGTGAACTATTTAAAAGGGAGCTTAGAGGAAGAGTCCCTCAGTTTAATATTTATGTTTGAACCAAGTCATGGGTATTGTCGGACGTGTTCTTACTCCCCCATATACTCTAATAACGCCACGTGGCTTTATTTTTCGTTTGCATAGGCACATTAAAACAGGACAATACTATACATACAAATAAGTTCTTATCTAATAGAGATGGGAACACACAAATCTTGTAGTGCAATGGGACCTTACACCCTGAACATTGACATAAAGACCTGTCACAGTCCTCAGAAGAATGGCATTCTCCATTCACCCCTGATCTAGGGAAGACATCTATGAAACATCCAAGATTGTCTATAACATCACCTGAAGGTAATCCTCTACCAGCAAAGACCCTACCGCTGCTCTGACATCGACCTACTCAAAGGAGACTTCCCTTAACACTGAGAAGACTCAACAACAACAATGACCTGTTCACTGGACAGGGCTTTCTGTATTGACCATTAATTGTGAGGTGAAACTAGAGGATACTCCATACCAGCCTGACTTCAACATAGGATGTGTAGACTCCAGGATCTGCAATACAAAAACCTGATGCCAATAATAGAGACTGTGTGAAAAATGAAACTGTATTGGCACTACAGACAACGACTTGGATTGAATAAACTAGATTGCCTGGAGCCTAGAGTTGGTCTTATGCCAGGAAACTTCAGAGGTAGGGTCTCCTTGTATTTAGATCAAGGTTTTTCCTTTCCATGCCCCCCATATTTTGATGGGCCTATGCAAACAATATTTGCCACTCTAACACCATTTTCACTGTGCTCTTCTTGACTCTAACCCTTAAAAAATTAAACCTCTTAAACTTTTGATGTTAAGTTAAACTAATATGCATGTACAAAAAATATAAAAAATACTATGCCTTTGGGGCCCGGGAAATAGCATGGAGGTAAGGCATTTGCCTTTCATGCAAAAGGTCATCGGTTCGAATCCCGGTGCCCCATATGGTCCCCCGTGCCTGCCAGGAGCAATTTCTGAGCATGGAGCCAGGAGTAAACCCTGAGCACTGCCGCGTGTGACCCAAAAACCAAAAAAAAAAAAAAAAAAAAATACTATGCCTTCAATATATAAGGAGTCACATAAATCTCATGGCTTTAGATTGCTCTGTGTACTGCCAAGAAATATTATAATGTACTACAATATGGGGACTTGTGGACAAAGTAATTTACATGGGTTCTGTCTTATGTTTCTTAATGTTCTTTGACTGTAAGTTCAATATTTAGGTGTCAGCAAAGGGATTTCTTCTGAGAACCCTGTTTATGGGCAATTGTCCTTCCACTGTAACTTTACCTTGTCCTCTCTACATCATTGTTCTCATTGTTTTTAAAAAATAAAAAAATTAAAAAATGAAATAAACATTAGCAACAAAACAATGATAAATACAAAATAATGTATTGGCTTTGTAATAACATTCTTTGATTTTTTTTTATAAAATTTAATTCTTGAAACTTCAAACTGGTATTTTTGATACCATAAATTAAAAAAAATTTAAATTAAGTTATATTCTCGCTTACTTTACAAGTGGAGTGTCTTTATTTCTTTAGCACACATACTTAGAAATTATTCTCTGATGACTTACAAATATTCTTTGAATTCCTGTGAACTTCCTCATAATTATTCATATTTCTGATTTCATGGGAATATGGTATTTTAAATAATTTTATATAGTAAAAATTTCTGATAAAATATAGTCCTAAAATTCAGATACTTCTAAAATTACATATTTTTGTGTGAATGTGTGTGTATATATGTATGTATATATATACATATATATATTTGACAATGTGAAAATAGAACATCTGGTCCTTTCATTCAAATGTTAGATATTTCTTATTTTGTACAATCAGCTATGGGCATTACATCATAGTTTTCTTCATTTTATTCATTGATGGGTATAATATATGAATAATCAAGCACATTATTCATTATCCACTAAGTACCTTCCTATCTTAAATTATTTGAAAATTGACTCTTCCAGGGTTTTTGACACTATTTTTTTAAGTATCCAAGTGAAGGTGACTTGTCTGTTCTACTTGTTATATGACTTGTGACTTCACTTATTGGTGACAGATTCCCCTGTTAACACTTCAGGATAAAACCTTTAGGGAACCTGGGTTAGGAATAAAAAGAATGCATTAAAGCCAAGGTGGCAGAATTGTTTCTATTATTAGAGTTCTTGGGAGAGTATGTTAGTATTTCAAATGCATACTGAATGCTTAAGGATATCACTGCTGTTCTTAGCAATGCAGTTAATATTAAACTTGTAATATCATGAAAGAGCCTTAGTTTATTGTTTATACAACCACTAAATATTGTGGAATCTATTTTAGTAGTCATGACTTAGAAGAACCAAAAAGCTGAAAATTATGATACACTAATTTTATTATCTCTACATATCTCTCACATTTTAAATTACATGCAACATAAAGTTAAGGTTATTTCAGTAATTATTGATATGTAATGGTAAGTTATTTCCTAAGGACAAGTTTCTGCATGTAAAAATTAAATTAATTTCCTATGCTGATGCTACAGAAGATAAGAAATTGTGATACAAAAAGGAATAGGAATGGTTTTAGGATTTCCCATGGAACTGGCTTAAATCTCAGTTGATCTATGGCAAGTGGTGTGAACCTGGATAAATAAACAAAGCTCCTAGAACTGCGACTTTTTTATCTTCAATATGTTGGAAATTATATCTATTGTCAATTAATTTAAAGACAATAATATAATTAAACTCAACATGAGATCTAATACACAGTAATTGACAAATATTTGCATTCTAAAGATTTATTAAGCTTTATGGAGTAATTTCAGAACTAGTATCAAAAAATCTGCTAAATTATTTGAAGATAACTGCTTTAATTGTTACAGTAATGCAGTGACAATGAGATAGCATTTAGATTACCATATGTAACTTCAGTAATAGAGTCACATATAATTTAATGACATCAGATAAACATTGTATAGGCAATATAACATTAGAGAAAACTATACATCAGTAACTATACTGCATACATCATCTCAGATTATTTTACATATGGATCATACATTATTCATACATTAATCAAGAAAACTGATATACTCTGTAGCCAAAATTCATAAATCATGCATGCTAGTTTTATGTCAGTGCTACTTAGACTGAGACATTGCTGAGAGTTATGTCAGTCAATAATGCCTCTATTCAAAGCCGAGGTACTATCTACTGTACAAAACCAAAAGAGATCCTTAACACTCACTCTGGAATTTTATCAGAAAATTCTAAGATGTTGCCTGACACTGAAGATAAATACTATTACTTTACAATTAAAATATTAGTAAATATTGGGAACAGAGCAATAACTACTACAATGGATAGGACACATACTTTGCATGCAGCCAACCTGGGTTACCAGCATCACATATAGTTCCACCAAGACCCACTAGAAGTGATATATTCCTGAATTGAAAAAGTTCTGAGTACTTCTTGGTGTAAGCACAAACAATAATATATAGCAATGGTGCACAAAAGTAGGATTCCTGAATATATTGATCATCTGTGTTTTGCTATCACTATGAAAAAGTAAAAGTAAAAACATATACATAGTAGAGTACCAAAAGGTAATTTTAAAACAAATCATTGACTTTCAATTAAGTAAATCATTAAAAATTAAATGACTAGTGATTGAGTTGTATGTTTAAGCAGAGATTAGCCATTTGAGGTTAAAGAATAGTTTAGCTGTTAGTTCAACTCTTCTGCATTTCAAACATTTCTCCAAATATCTATATATAAATTCTTGCCTTACTGAGTATGGTCTAGTGAACATAATTGCATATTTCAGTTATGTGATTGATTACCGTGTTCTCAAGATTAGCATGCCAAACCTAGTGTAATCTTTCAGCTGTAAGTACAGATGTATGAAGAATAAAGTAGGAGGAAGAAAGTTTAACCCTAAATATTAAACTCAAGATTTCTCTTTCCCTCCCTACTATCAACAAATGTTTTCATCATATATGTTTTCCTAAAATCCATGTAAATAAAATGTGAATATTTTTGTTTAGCTATTTGGGATATGCATCATTTACACCAGAATGAAAAAAATCTGCTATCACTCTATAGGGGAATAATTATTCAATACCTGTTATGAGCACCACTTATTTAGTATTAACAGGTAAAAAGTGAATAGGCATTTAATGTTGTTAAATATAATATAAAAATTACTGTAAATATACTATGATTAACTGGACATTATATTCTTGATGAGAGTATTTACTTGAGAGGTACCATGCGGTATATATTCTTAAGGATGATTAAGATTTCACTAAGATCATGACCATCACATTGTATAATTCCAATAGTACTGTTGCACTAAAAATGGTAGCCTCTTGCTCAGGGATAAAGATTGAGTAAATTTAGAGCATCATCCCCTCCAACAGCACCTGCTGAAAAGGGTGTTGCTATGGTTATCATCTGTGAACAAGACTCCTGAAATAATTTTCTGATAATAAATGTCCTTATATATGAAAAATGCTCCACATTATTAATCATCAGAAATATGCAAACCAAAGCAACAGTTAAAGATCATCTCACACCACAGATTTTTCACATATCAAAAGATAAGGAACAACCAGTGCTGGCACAGATGCAGCAAGAAAGGGACTTTCATTTACTGCTGTTGGAAATGTTGATTGGACCAGCATTTTGGTAAAACAATGTGGATATTCCTCAATAAACTAGAAGTTGATTCAGCAATACCATTTCTTGAAATAAACCTTAGAAGGCCAAAAACATATTGCAGGAAACAACTCTACACTCCTATGTTTATTGATTGTAACACTTCATTATAGCCAGAATCTGAAAACAACACAGTGTCCAAGAACAGGTGAATGAATAAAGAAAACATAGTATATCTCAAGGTGGTATATTAGACAGCTGTTAAAATAAATGAAATTTTCTTCTAAATTATAGGATATAGAATGTTATGCTAGACAAAATGAGTCAGAGAAAGAGGAATATACATAGAATAATCCCACTGATTTGTTGGTAACAAAAAATATAGTATAATAATATTGGAAGACAATAGCAATGGCATCTAGGAGGACAAATCCATGATAGAAAGCTTGCCACAAAGAGCAAATAAGTTCAATTAGGGCAGAAAAGGGGCCACTATGACGGTAGTTGGAAATGATCACTCTAGAAAAGAACTGGGCTGAAAGAAGATATGCACGATAGTCCTTCAAATACTGCAAATTACAGTATCTAAAGGGAAAATGAAAAGAAGACTGAGAAAGATAGTGAGAGAAGAAAAGTGTCTTCCATAGATGCAGGCAGGGAGGTAGAGCAGCAGGGAAACAAGGGACATTGGTGATGGGAAATGTGCACTGGTTAAGGATGTTGTACATGGAGTATTGAAGTTTAGTCAGATTGGTATATCCACAGGGAATCTTAGATTTACCTCTGAGTAAAGGAACTGGATATGCCATTTAAAAATTATCTTGAAATGTACTATGAATTCAAAATCAATGGATTTTCATATTGTGAGCTGGTCTATCCAGCTCTCATTTCTATGTCTCTGGGTATTATTATAATAATTTATTTTATTTTTCTTAACTCTAATATATAAGTGAGACTTTTCTGTGTCTATCTCTCTCCCTCTGATTTATTTCACTCAGCATAGTTTCCATGTCCATCATGTATAGGAAAATTTTATGACTTCATCTCTCCTGATGGTTGCATGATATGAAGCTTACCACCAAGAGTGGTGAGTACAGTTAGAGAAATAACTACACTAACAACTATCATGACAATGGTAATGAGTGAGAGAAGTAAAATGCCTGTCTCGGGCAGGGGATTGAGGAGAGGGAATAAGGAGGGGCATTGGTGGTGGGAAGGTTGCACTGGTGAAGGGGGGGGTTCTTTTTATGACTGAAACCCAAATGCAAACATGTTTGTAATCATGATGCTTAAATCAAGATATTATGTTTTAAAAATCAATGGATTTAATGTTCAATAGCAGTAATCATAGTCACCATAACAAGTCAGGTTCTGACTGCAAGTAATAGGTTCAGCTTGGATGTATTGCAGGAATAAATTCTTTATGAATGAAACAGGTTTTATTTTGTAAGGTCCCCTTACAAAGCTCATTTCCAGCATATTTCTGGTAGTCACAGACAATTCAAAAGATAGTGCCTTTGAAGACACAGAATAACTGGGTCATTTGGTCCTGGGGCTTTCAAAACTGCTCTTCTGAATCAGGCTAGCTTCTAAACAGCTCCCAGGGTCTACAGCTATAATCCAGGGAGTGTTTATTTGACCTCAATTTCCAACATGAAAAATTAGCTATTAGAAAAATAAAAATAGACTTTCCTAAAGTGGTCTTTAGTCAAGAAAAAAAATCTCTTCAGCAAAACCCTGTAGAATATCTGAATGTGGAAGAAGTAAAAAAAACAGTTTATCTAAAATGCAAATGTCAGAAACTTATGATTCAGAAACTGAATCATAAGAAGTGTTATAATGTCACATACCTGTGTTCTGAATATTCTCATAGGCAGAGTATAGTTAGTTTCTTTTTTTAATAATATTTTTAAACACCTTGGTTACAAACATGATTGTGGTTGGGTTTCAGTGATATAACAGGACACCCCCATCACCAGTGCAACCAATGTCCCAAATATCCCTCCTCCCCACCCCGCCCCCACCTGCATTCTAGACTGGCTTTCTATTTACCTCTTACATTCTCATTGTTAGGATAGTTCGCAATGTAGTTATTTCTTTAACTAAACCCATCACTCTTTGTGGTGAGATTCATGAAGTGGGCTGTACCTTCCTCTCTTTTGTCTCTGAAAATTATTGCAAGAATGTCTTAAAACCCAAAGGTGAGTGAGACCATTCTCTGTATTTCTCTCTCTGATTTATTTAACTCAGCATAATAGATTTCATGTACATCCATGTATAGGAAAATTTCATGACTTCATCTCTCCTGACAGTTGCACAATATTCCATTGTGTATATGTACCACAGTTTCTTTAGCCATTCATTTGTTGAAGGGCATCTTGGTTGTTTCCAGAGTCTTGCTGTGGTAAATAGTGTTGGAATAAATATAGGTGTAAGGAAGGGATTTTTGTATTGTATTTTTGCGTTCCTAGGGTATATTCCTAGGAGTGGTATAGCTGGATCGTATGGGAGCTCACTTTCCAGTTTTTGGAGGAATCTCCATATCGCTTTCCAGAAAGCTTGAACTAGACAGAATTCCCACCAGCAGAGGATAATAGTTCCTTTCTCTCCGAATCCCTGCCAACACTGCTTGTTCTCATTCTTTGTGATGTGTGCCAATCTCTGTGGTGTGCACTTCAAAGGAAATAGTGCCCAGGATACAAGAGCCACATACTGAGTGGGAGAAACTATTCACCCAATACCCATCAGATAAGGGGCCAATATCCAAAATATAGAAGGCACTGACAGAACTTTACAAGAAAAAAACATCTAATCCTATCAAAAATGGGGAGAAGAAATGGACAGACACTTTGATAAAGAAGAAATATAAATGGCAAGAGGCACATGAAAAAATGCTCCACATCACTAATCATCAGGGAGATGCAAATCAAAACAACTATGAGTTACCAGTCACACCACAGTTAGTTTCCTTTTTAAAAAAAAATAGGTAGGGAATGCATTCAAGATGGCTACCTCTCTGGGTTTCAACACATACAGTAGGTAAAACTGGAAGGATGTGAACTTTTGATTCTGTGCCAGATGTGTCTTGGAGAAAATTCATAAGAAGTGATGAGTTTAGTTAGAGAAATAACTACAATGCGAACTATCCTAACAATGAAAATATATGAGGGAAATAGAAAGCTTGTCTAGAGTATAGGTGGAGGCGGGGAGGGGAGGAGGGATATTTGGGACATTGGTGATAGGAATGTTACACTGGTGATGGGGGGGGGTGTCATCTTATATGACTGAAATCCAACACAATCATATTTGTAATCAAGGTGTTTAAATAAATAATATTAAAATAAAAAAAGAAATTAGAAGGAATGCAAACTTTGTGCCAGACTATTCACAGTATTTCACTGGTATTTCAGGATTCTGATACATTTCAAGAATACTGAATGTCTGAAAAGCTTGCCTTGTTAGATCGTAAGTATGACCTGGCCAGTTTATTAAGGTTCATTATATAGGGAAATCCTTTAAAAATGATTTTTAGAGTCAGGTATGAAAAAAGAGTATTACAAGCAAAATAGGGAGATAATTCTAGCTCTAATGGGACATGGCCAGTTAGCATTCTATGGAAAACCACTTCCACCAGTGATATGCTTCTCAAACTGCCTTGGACCACATCCTATCATAAAAGAAATCTATCCCGTATTTGTTTCTTTTAGGTAGGAGATTCTGAGAGAAGAGGAATGTCCATACAGACATAATGACCTCCAGCTGACCTCCTTGCTGATCAGAATATTAAAGATCAATCCTATGAAATCAATAACCCTATAGCAGATAAGCTTCCAAAACCAGCATTACCAATGCCCTATCTGTAAGACAAGATTATCACCACACTTTATTATTGAAACAGAATTATTTCTACCAGTTTGGAGAGATCTAGACAATTTCTGTTGTATAGAGAGAACAGTATGCTTTTATCTAATTTGACACTAGGCAGATTGCAGAAGTTGCTGCTTAGATGTTCTTTAATATGTTGGTAATCAATGGCCATAAACTCATTGGAAAAGATCCCAATAAGCCAGAGGGAAAGAAAAGGAGAAAGATGAAACAACAAATTCTGGGATCAAGCTAGAAATGTCTCAGGTCTGCCAGGAGCACTTTCTCCACCTTTGCTTAAAAAGAATTCTTTGCCATATTTCAACCTCCCCCAAGTGTTCTCCAGTTGTGGTGAATATGGCCCTGCCACTACTCCCTGGTATTGCCCCACCCCACCCCCAGGTTTTGAACCACACATCTTCTATTCAATGGTACCACCCCCCTTTTTTTTTTTTCATGGAGCTCTAGGACCATTCATTGCCCTTCTCAGGACCCTCAGAGAATAGGCACTCATGCAACCCCTAGCACATTCTCTCCACTCTGAAGCTCTGTAGAAAAAAGAACTCGTAAAAATCCAGTAAATGAATATTAGTTTTCATAGTAGGTAAATATGTTCAAATGTGGACAGTTGGAGAAAGTCATGCTTACCTACATATATTCTAAGGACTGATGGACAGCAGATAAGCTGCCATCAACACATCTGGCTACTGCTCTTACATTGCTAAATGCATTTAACATTTAAGAGATAACATCCCTTATCTCTGTAGGGAACAGGAACTGTGACTTGAGAAGTCAACCCAGTTACCATTGTAATTAGATTTTACTTTGTATCTTTTGGGAGGATTTGGTTGAATGAGGTGATTTAAAAATAACACAGACAAAAACCAAAAATGCTTGATCATTTTTATATCCACTGGGTATTTTCCTATTTTTATCATCTAAAAGAAGTTTCCTAGTACTAATCATTGTAGAGACCTGAATGTAATTTAATATTTCTGAAGTCACATCCTTAGAAAGGCAATTAGAAAACAGCACCCAGCATGATGAGGCCTTTCCTTGCCTCTTTTTGCCTCGTTTATTACTAAAAGTATTGCTGATTATTTTACTTCTCTATGATACCAAAAAGAGACAAAGCCTAAAACTTTTCTTTCTTTCAGTTGGATAGAAACATAAATGTCTTGGAGTATCTATCATTGGAAAAGCCTGGTGTCTAAGATGAAATGATTTTAAAGAACTTCCTATAAAACACTTTCACAAATGGACATGAAAAAACACTAGAGAATATTTGAACAAAATGACTTGTGACACTCAGCTGGAACACTGCTAGCATTCACCTTTGTGTGTCTTCAGTATCTCAATTTAATTCCTTGCTTCTGTCGGGAGTCTGTTTAGCCTTAGACTATTTGGAGCTAACTAATTGTAGATAGAAAAAAAAATGCTATGTTGATTTGTGTTTTAAAAAGATTAAAATGGGTCACTTTTCAAAAAAATATTTGGATAGATAGTTCAACAGGCTGAGAACATTTAAAGCATGCTTTACATAAAGTAGGCCCAGGGTTGATTCTCAGTACTTCTGAAAGAAGTCTTGAGCACAATGTGGCTCCCTTCACTAGTACAGATCAATGTGGCCTCCCAAACAAACAGTATGAATTGTTTTTGACTGATCCTCATAACCTCTGAAAATTTAGTTAGTTCAGAGTTTGAAAATTGGTGCCCAAGCCCAGGAAAATTGATCACAGTTGATTAATTAATTCAAAATTAACTAATTTGTCTTTGAAATAGTTTAGAAGTAAATTCTTAAAATAAACTTCTTATGGAATTAGATAAAAAGATAATATAAATATGAGTATTCATATGTCTAAATTAAAACAACTATGAGATATTGACAATTTTATAGCTCAAGTTTATTCCCCAGTTTTATATCCAATTTCATGTTTCTACACTTTAGTAGCATTAATTGTATATATTTACAACTACAGTCAAAATACAGATAGTTTTATCACCATAAGGAATCTCTGATATGCTTTTATATTGATAACCATGAAGTTTTTCAATTTCTCCTCAATTTTAATACTATAATTAATCTGAATTTATAGTAACTCTACTAATTATAACTACTTCAAGATCTATGTACTTAGTTATAATAAATTATTAAAATATTATTATAAAATTATTAAATTATTAAACATACAACCTATTAATTACATGCATGGGCATTTACCCAGAAGAAATAAAAATTTATGATTGTAAAAAAATTTTATGATTATTTATAGCTACATTGTTTATAGAAGTTAAAAATTTGGGCCAGAGCAATAGCACATAGGTAGGGTGTTTGCCTTGCATATTGCTGACCTAGGATGGACCTGGGTTTGATTATCAGCATCCCATATAGTCCCAGAAGCCAGGAGCAATTTCTTAGCTCATAGTGTCACCCAGTGTGACCCCAAACAAAACAAAATGTTAAAAACTACAATATAACTGTTCTTTGGAAGATAAATGAATAAACTGTGGTATATCCATAACAATAGAATAATGTTTAGTACATTTCAAATACTGTATAGGACACTGACACATTAAAAATCTTAAATAAATTTGAAATAGCATGCAAAGTTAAAAACTAATAATATAGCCTATATGATTTCATTCACAAATTTCAAAAGAACAAATTATAAATGCAAAGCATATGAGCTGTTGCCAGAAATTAGGACTGGTAAGAGCATATGAATATGCAGTAGAGTTTCTTTATGGTTATAGAATTATGCATTTGTACAGAGTCCCATAATGTTCCCCAAGCCAGGTGTGATTTCTGAGTGCATAGTCAGGAGTAATCATTGAGTGCCACTAACTGTGCCAAAAAAATAAAAGAAAAGAAAAGAATTATGCATTTTTATTATAATTACAAAATATACATTGGATAAAATTTTATGCAGATGGCTCCAATGTGATCACAAAGGTTTTTTTGTTTTGTTTTGTTTTTTGTTTGTTTTTTTAGTTGCGTCACACCCAGGAGCGCTCAGGAGTTACTCCTGACAGGCTCAGGGGACCATGTGGGATGCCAGGATTCGAACCACCGTCCTTCTGCATGCAAAGCAAATGCCTCACCTCCATGCTATCTCTCCGACCCCACAAAGGTTCTTTGCTGATATCTTTTTTTTTTTTATGAGAACAGAGATGCAAAGAAAGAGGACAGGGTAAAGTTACAGTGGAAGGACAATCACGCATAAACAGAATTCTCAGTAGTCCCATCGATGATATCTCAATCTTGAAC
>PVKC010035590.1:0-13231 GCA_004027635.1 Crocidura indochinensis | reverse complement strand
CCCCCCCACAAAAAACAAACAAACAAACAAAATCCACTTTTGACACATGATTTATCTACTTTAATTTTACTTTTAATTTTAATTTTACAAGACACTAGTATTGTCTCAGCTTTTTTTTTTCTTGTTCTCATCCTGAGTTCTTAATACAATTGTCATTTGTCTGAAATAATTCCTCAGGAGTCAATGAGAGTTCTTTTAAAGTCCACATATATAAAATAAAGTCTTATTTTCACCAATACATGAAAGCTATTTTCACTATTTACATAAATCTTGGAATTGTCAGTTGTGTACACATTGATCCACTGTCATTTTAGCTTCCAATTTTTAAGAGAAATATCAGGTACTTCTCTGATTTTCTTTTTTAATGCAAACAATGTTTTCTTCTGTCTACAAAAGGAACCAATCTGACCATCTGCTTCTTTCTGTAAATAAGGTTTTGTTTTTACAAGGCAACAGCCATTCGTCTATATCACATCTCTGACAGCTCACAAACTATAAGTTGAATAGTTCCAACAAGTACAAATGTCCACAAAATCGAAGACATATAAGACACAGTTCTGTACAGAAATGCCTGAACCCTTCCATATCCTAACTGATAAGATGGGTTTCTAAGAAGAGGATTTGGAGTCTGACTAAAGAACCCTAAGGGTGACTTTGAGAATTTGACAGATTCTCATTAGTGACCCTAGATTAACTTCCAACAAACATGGGATCCCAAACTTGCAAAAGATGTTCTAGCAGTTGGAATATGCCAAACATCTGATATCCAACAGGCCGGTCAGCACCAACAATAATCCCATGCAGCCTTCTTTCGGGTGCCAATTTCATGCTCTCTTAAAGAGGTAGGAGCTGAAAGAAATAGGAGAATAACCTTGAATGGTTTTTATAAATTCTGTGGCAGATCCAGCTGTCATGTTATAGAAGTTGCTGATTGCCCAAGAACAATTGGTTCCTTCAGGGCAGTGCAATCTCCCTAGTAAAAGAAGTTTAATTTATAAGCAGTCTAATTTAATTTTCTCTGTTTGGACAGACTGTAATATGGGACTAGAAAGAAACCCTTAGAGGAGCTGTATTGTCCTAGCTGATTGTCCTAGCTTTAAGTTGCCCTACCTCTGATTGCTCACACATACATGGCAGATTTACCATATTTTTCTGTTCTGTTGTTATTTTGAATCAGTACTTCAATGATAACAACTTAAGCAGACAAGGTAGCTAGTCTAACTCTACTCATGCCAAATTAGGTTTGGTACAGGAAGCAAAACATTTTTAAATGGTAGAATTAAAAACACACACACAACTTCGCCTAGAGTCCCAAATTGACAAAGGAAATATTTTCAGTGATATCCTGGGACTCAGAGGAACTAATTCATCTCACCAGAAGAAGTGATTATCAAAGACTAGTGTACTTAGCTTATTCCATACAGGAACGCTGCCATCAAAAGGAATTAGGCTTTTCAGAAGACTGTGTTTAACCTAAATTTGCCTTCTGTTTCATCTGTGAGAAGTTAACTTGCATAAACCACTGTGCAAGCAACATGAGTTTCAAGACCATCCTGTAGCTTTCTCTTTTCATGTGTGTCTAGAAATAGTCCAACAGTTTTAGCAGGAAAAGAAATAAAGCCTATATGTTTTGGGAATCAAAAAAAGCCCCCTTATTCTATCAGTGAGTGCTTTGAACAGAGTTCTGCATTGGGGTCATGACAGGCACTTCCAGTTGCTCATTACTTTTTTTTAAGTAAGCACTGACCTAGTGTCTGGCCTAAATACCAGGCACTTTTCTGAGCACCTGATCATTTAAAATATTTAATCTTTACAACAACCTTCTAGTCCAGGTACTGTTGTCAAAATAACTTTATAAGAGAGAAAATTGAAATAGAGAGCTAAGCATTGTTTTTAGGAGAAAAAGTTAGGGAAAATGTTCAGTCAAGATCTAGGTCTATGCTAAGGAAGTCTATGTCTGTAGTTCAAATCCTTAACCATGGAACTAAGTACCAAGTCTTATGGCCTCTACCTCATCACTCCCTCCTCACCCTTGAGTGACTGACCGTATTGGAACCTCTCACTGCAGAATTTTTACATATGTGTGATCCTATATTGATTCACTTTAGAATATTGTTCTGTTATGTTATGTTCAGTATTTCGGATATAAGCTACCAATCTGACTCATCTTCTTGAGGAACACTGTATATTGCTCCCCAAGCACAATGTGCATCTTATTGAGCAGCACTATGCTCAATAAATATGATATTATCATTAACTACTCTTGAGGGGTGTCATACCTGGCAGTGTTCAGAGTCTACTCCTCTTTGGTGCTGGAAGTTGCTCTTAGCAGTGCTCAGGCAATATTTGTAGTTCAGAGAACTAAAGTTTCCTGCATACAAAGCAAGTATTCTAAGCAGCTACGATACTGCTCCAGCCCTATCATGAATTACTTGATTTGTATTATATTTGAGTTATTTATGTTTTCAGCTGATCTGTATTATTTATTGAATGCTATTTAGTATTTACTTAAAGTGTAAGTATTTTTAAAGATATAACTTTTTTATGGCAGTTGACTGTTATCATAGCAGTTGACAGACATCCTCAAAAAGGAAATATTGTCCCAAATGTTTGAAGAGCTGTGGGTGCTTACTGACAGACACTTGTGAGTTAATCTATTGATAACTAAAATTCAATGTTTTCTTTTAAATATTGATTGTACTTGTTATGTATAGAATGACAAGGATGCAAAGTCTGGTGCTAGAAAACAGGTCTCCTGTTCATTTTCCTACTTAAACTCAAAGAAGCTTTGACAGACACTTTACTTAGCCTAAGGTCTCATCTCTCCTATACAACAATCTATGATATTATTTATTATAATGATGACTTTGATGATGGGAAAATCAATAATATGCATTGTGAAATGGTTCTTTGCAAATAGGCTCTGAGAATTGGGAAAATTTCAACTCAAAGTTTTGAAGACTCTTAAGATTCTATTACAGTGAGCAATACTGATTCTACAAATAGAATAACAGATATGAAGAATATGTTAGGATATTAAGAAAAGGTCATCAGAAGTTCTAAGCAACAGAATAACAACAGTTGGGGGAAAGATTGGGAAACTTACAGATAAAGTGGATGAAAGCTCTAGAAAATAACAGAAGATGGGGGCAAATACCTGAAAAAGAAATCAATGGCACATTAAGGAACTATGAGATAAGCTTAAGAAACATTATCAGAATTATTGGAGTCCCTGTAGAACATGAAGTCAAATTTGATAGAGAACTAATAATTTAAAAAAATCTTAGCTCAGAGATGAACTAACTATTCTTGTGAGCATCAGAGAAATGGCCATCGAAAAGAAAGTGATGCCACAAGTCTTCCCAGGCATACTTATTTGGGCTGAAAACATTGAGGTCGTCTCTAAATAGGGATGAGCTGATTTGCCTTTTTTACTGAAGGCATAGCCACCTATAGACTCACCCAACACCCTCCGATGTAGAAATGCCCAACTCCACAACTGAACTGCAACAAACTGCAAGGCCACCAAAATTGTTCCATCTTTACAGCAATAGTACTCTTGACCTCAGCAGGATCAAAGCAAATCTGATGGGAAAGTTACGTAACAGAGGATCAGTCTCAATGAGCTTAAATAATAGCACAGATGGTTCAACTAGCGCCAACCAGCCTAGTAAATCCTCAGATAATGATGTTAGTAATACTATTGTGAGATATACAATGATCACGAATTGACTTTTACTGATTTAAGTCTTGATCATTGATTTGCCTGTGTGTTGTACCAAACAATATGAGATAAATTTGTTTGATGGTTGAGAAACTGGGGAGAATTATGGAGTGAAGATCACATTGGTAGTGGGACTGGTGTTGGAACATTTGATCTCTGAAACAAGTGAATTTTGAAGAACTTGGTAAATCACAATATTAATTTAAGAGAAAATTAACAAAAGGATATCCCGGAATTTAGGAATCAGAAAACAAATACAAGAGGCCAGAAGGGCCCCAGGAAAACAGAATTAGCGAGGAAAACACACTGTGTTTGGACTAACGAAACTAAAAAAACAGAGAGATTACTGAAAACAGGCATATCAAAAAAGAAAACATATAGAAACATCCATAACATTCACAAAAGATCTATAAATACAACTTTATGAGCCAGAAAAGAATATAGGGATATAGTACAACAACAACTCTAGGAAATGAGTACCTTGCCAAAATTGCTTTATCCAGCTAGATTATTACTCATATTTGAAGGAATGATACAAAGATTTGTGGATAGTCATCAGCTTAAAAAAATCAGAGCCTTGAAGCTAGTTTTGCAAGAAGCATTAAAAGAATCTCATTAAAGGAAAGGACAAATCACCCAGCACATAGCAGTCATTCAAGGTGCTTGTGATTGTCCTTTTCAAGATTAAGAAAAATATGTTTACCAGATATTTTATATCTTTTTGTTGTTTGTTTGTTTGTTTTTGGTCCACACCTGTGACACTCAGGGGTTACTTCTGGCTCTGAGTTCAAAAATCTCTTCTGGCTCGAGGGACCATATGGAACTCTGGGGATCGAACCCAGGTCCATCCTGGGTCAGCAGTATACAAGGCAAATTCCCTATCACTGTGCTATGGCTCTAGCCTATATTTTATACATTTTAATCATAAATTAATGTCTCATATTGAATGCTCTATGTCTAATTACATTTTTTCATACTCATAGAAATTGTCATAACATTCATTAATTTATTAGTATAGGCACTTGGGCAGTATCTACAGTATAATATTTCCTAATGTAAAGTCAATATTCCCTTTCTTAGGATACATCACACTTTTTTCTTTTATAGGCCTATTCAGATATTTTCCTCTTTAAATTACTTAATTTAATCTTCATTCTTACCAAATTTCTCTTTTGTAGGGTCTACCTATTTCTTGTAAACTCTAAAACTATAATAGCACAGAATAATTGATAATAATGATGCTTAATTTATATACCTCTAAAATAGATTTTATTTTTGGAATAAAAGTTTTTGATTTATAACTTTGTGGAAGTACAGATTAGGTCTTTTCATCCGTATATGTGTAGGTGTTACCCTGTCATAAAAAATAAATCTACCTCTCCCATATATGGGATTAAAAACAAACAAAGCACAAGAGCATCACAAATAGTCAAAATCAACAGAACTAAATATTTTTGGATGTAATCAAGCTTACAAAGAAGTAGGGGTATTTTGGGGGCACTGGGGGAATAGTCTTTTTGATAATGAGTCTTGTTTTACAATGATGCATGCATAAAAATTGTCACTGAGAGTATTGTAAATCCATTTTATTCATTTTACTCAATATTACTTATTTTATTCAATTTTATTTTACTCAATAAAATTGTTTAAATTAAATTTGAAATTAAGTTGAACTTAAATTTAGTTTAAATTACTTTTAAAAAATACAATTTTATGGAAAAGTTAAAAAATGGGAGAAAATAAAGTAATTTAAGGTCAAAGATCAAATAATAGACCTGGAATTTGAACCTAGTCAGAGTGACTGGGTTAATATAGTACTATTTGATCTGAAAACTATGAATGACATGAAATTATTTGATTTAAATTAATTAATGTTTAATAGTATAGAATATTCAATTTCTTTCTATATTACATATGCTCAGTGAGCATATCAGGTTTATGTTTGACCAGATTGGACAAAGCAGACATAAATCATTTCCATCTTGTGTCAACAAGAAAAGATTCAGTAAAATCTGAATCTAAGTTGCTGTTTGTCCCAAATAAGTCTGTATACAGGCTCCTATTAATTTGGAGGGGAAATTCTGTGGTACACAAAATGCATTTATATCATTCTCTGAATCTGCCTCTTATTTTGAGTTCTCTCTGTGTAAACTAATGAAATTAACCGTGTAACATCTGTAATATATGATTGTAAAGACCGTTTTTTCCTTATAAAGCAATCAGAGAAAGAAGCCAGAGACAACTCAATTTCAGAGTTCCTGTGTCTCAAAATAAAATCTCAAAAGAGGTCTTCTGAGTTATCACTAACTTTCGACCTGGAAGTGCTGTAAACTTAGAACCCTTATGTTTACCCTTTTTTTTTGTTTGTTTTTGGGCCACACCCAGTGACGCTCAGGGGTTACTCCTGGCTATGCGCTCAGAAGTCGCTCCTGGCTTGGGGGACCATATGGGAAACCGGGGGATCGAACCACGGTAAGTCCTAGGCTAGCGCAGGCAAGGCAGGTGCCTTACCTCCAGCGCCACAGCCCGGCCCCTGTTTACTCATTTTCTAACCATACAGATTACTATGCTATTGTTCGTTTGTTTTGTTTTGTGGCCATATTCAGTGGTTACTCCTGGTTCTGCACTCAGAAATCACTCCTGTCAGGTTCAGGGGACCATATGGGATGTAGGTGATGGAACCTGATTGGTTGCTCAAACCCTATCCATTGTGCTATGACTCCAGCCCAGATTATTCTTTTTCATGTAAAAGACTACAAATAATGTGTATGTAATGCTGTGAACTCTTGGTAGCACAAATGTAGTTATTTGTTATTTCAATCACTATTCTGTATTTGTCAAGTGTCCTTGCCCCCTCAAGCAATTTATTAGATAAATAATAAACTTCAATAAACACTATAACCTGCATTTTACAGATGAGATTCATTGGCCCCAAAGAGATCAAATAACCTAAGCAAAATTATTAAGCAAATTAGGAATGTGAGAAATGGGTCCGCTCCCTATTATAGCTAGCAACCCAAATGTTGCAAACTTCTAGAAGCTGTAACTTTTCTTTGCTACTGCCACATAGGAATAGTCTAATTTCACTCTACTTTAGAGATCCTAGACAAAAGGACTATATCTTTGGGACAAGAAGATGATGGAGCTTTATTGATAAGCACCTTTCAATAGACTGATGCATAGCATTGCACAATAAAGGCTTATGAAGTCAAAAAAACAGAACCAGTCCTCATTTTGCTTTCATGTGTAGCAAGTTGTGTACAAAGGAAAGAAAAAAATTTGTACCAGAAATTTTGTTGACTTTTTAATTAATTAGTTTTTATAATCTGTTTACAAATGTGTCAAAGTATTAATTATAATTTTAAAATAAATATAAATACAATATAAATAAAAATAAGTTCATTTTAAAATAAAAATCAAGGATATATCTTTCTCCCAGAAAAAGATTTCTTAGTTATGTTTTAATTAAACATCACAAAAATCTTAGTAATATTGGACTCTTGTGGCAGATTGCAGTTTGTCTTTCACTTCCTATAGCCATATCTCTTTTAACATGTCATTTTCCCAGGTGACAACTGCCCTACAGTGGCCAGTTTCCCACAGCAATATGTCAGACACGATAAGATTTCTTTGGTTACACACAGCCGAACTTGGACTTTTAAACACTGGGCTTTCTAGCCTATTACATGCTTAAAAACCTTTGTTTTGCTGTCACTAGAGGGAGGGAAGTGTACAAATCAATTGGACCAGGATTTTTTTCCCCTTTGAATCAACTAGTGAAACCTTTCTCCTTTCTATTCCTTTTACTTACACAAATCATAGTCTGTTTTAATTTCTCCTAATGGTACCAGACAACTGTATTGCGTCTCCCTTCAAGTTGCAGAAGACACACACCATGCTTTGGGCTGAAATCAATCATAGCTCTACAAATGAGAACAAACTCAGGAACTCACGCTAAAATAGCAAGGCAAATTCCCCCTACTTTTTATAATGCAGCTTGGCACACAGAGCACATAATGGCCTTTAAATTAAGAAATTAGTTACATTTCCATGATAGCTCTCATTCTTATTAGCACACTTGGCATCCTTGTTTTGTCTCCTTCTAATTATTCATAAAATATCACCTTACATGAGATGTTTCATGTCCTACTCAGATTTAGCTTCTTAAAAATATTATTATTATTAAGTGGCATATGCCCCGTTATGTGTGTAAGAAAAGAAAAAAGAAAGATAAAAGAAAAGCTCTTTGCTAAGGGATGGAAACTGATAATTATGCTCTGCTAAGCACATCACGGATGCCCAGCTGGCACAATTAAAGAAATAGCTGATCAGTTCCAGTTATTGATTCTGCTAACATGTTTGTTCACGGTTGCTTCTTGTCTAATTAGTTTTTTTTTTCTGCTTTCTTAGTCTAAAAGCATACCTTTCCAGACTGGATGATTTTCAGACATTAGTAAGCAAGACTTACTTCCATTGCTCGTTTTGTAGATATTGTTTTTTAGTGCAAGAGTTTGCCTATTCATTTATGAAGTAATGGCCTGAAAAGCTAGACTTATTTTTCCTCTAAATTCCTTATTGAATTTAAAATCTGAATTTTACATTTTTCTCTTTTTAATGAGTATCCGCCATTGCCACCTTGTCGGTACAGATATATTTGAAAGCTGTTGTCATTGAGGATGACATCTGACTCGGGCTGTCTGCGCAAACTGGGACAAACTGAAAATGCCTAAAATGCCTTATCTGGTGAGGCTTGAGAGAATCATTCATTCGCTTTCCTGTCAAAATGGAGAACGGTAACCCAGGCTCTTGTCCAGATCCTAAACGTGACTCATACGTTTAGGAGGAAAAAATGTTTTCTCCATTAACAATGGGTGGGACCAAAATACAGCATCAATTTCCAGTAACAAAAGCTTAGAAAACCTCCCGAATGCTGCTTTGTTGGGGGAACAAATACGTAGGATATGAAACTGTTGTTGCCTTTGTCAAAGTTTGTCGAAAAAAACTCTCAAATACAGCAACAGATGCTGGTGTGAAATGGAAGCAGTCTCTGGCCCAGCAGAGCAGTTTCCCAATAAATCGCACCCTGTTCTATGGCTGCACTCACTAGCAATGCAGCTGTCGAGAACCTCGGGGACTCAGGGATACTGTCAACGTTTTAATTACTCATGTGCAGGCAAAGAATAAATATTGCTCTTTTAAATACTGCTAATTTTTGTTCAAAGCAAGGAAAGAGAAAAAAAAAGGAGTTAAAAACCTGGTAAAGAACGTTTGGCTATTTTGATAGGATTTCCTACCTGCTCAGTAAAAGGGAATGGGGAAGATCCATTTTGATCTACTTCTTTATTCTTAATTGCTGATTTAGTTGGTCCTGTTTCTATAAACCTTTCCAACCATGGAGGATGAGCCAATTTTCCTTCTTCAACAAAAGAGCATCTTGTGACTTATAATATCCCATTAACTTTACAGTTTTACTTTAACATCATATCAAGGCACTGGGACACTTTGATTTAAATGATAGAAAATTAATTTTCACTTTTTATTACATTTGCAATGGAAAACTACTGAGAGCATAGCTGCTGTGGCATAAAAAATGACACAAAATATGAATTTTATTTCCTATAGGGAAAAGAAAGGGAACAATGAGAAACCTTATTAATGTCAGTATCCATCCTAAAAGTCTGCAGAAGACCAAAATTTGAAGATAGACAGAAAAAAAAGAAAAACATGAAAAGCTTTAACCTTTTAAATTTTGCCTTCAAAGTCGCTGGATTTAGATATAAATGACAATATAGAATAGAAATAAAAATGAACTCCAGAAATTCAGTAGAAAAGAGTTGCAAGTAAAAGACCCACAAACTGGCTAGTACGTAATTACCATATAAATGGCAATTTTGTAATTCATGAATTGGCCAATGATAACTTGCATGCGACCAACTGTTTCAGCTAATAAAGTTTTATTGAAACATAGGCACCTTCTTAATGTTGACTGCTTTTGTATTATGGCAGCAGGTTTGAGTACATACTTGTAACAGTGAGAGTTGGTTTGTAAAGCCTACTGCATTTCTCAGCTCCTAACAGAAAATGCTTGTAACCATGGTAAAATGAGCAAATAATTAAGTTGCTTTCTTATTTTAAAATATTAGAAAATACAAATAAGCCTTTGTTATTTGTTGTTTTTGTTTGCATAAAATTGTCAACTGTGACTGACAATTATACTTATTTAAGACACCAGATCACATCCAAAAAGAAATCACAATGAGAATCAAACTGAAAAGAAAATTGAGACTTTGGAGCATTCTTGAGAAGTTAAATATCACAGTATCATTCATTTTCCCGTATATTCAGAAATCACTGTAACAAGCAAAATCTGTTTCTCCACACTTGGGTATGTTTTTACATCCAAACTATTAACTAAATTTATTTTTCTGTCCACTCCTTCAATGATGTCTATCTCACTATCTGGTTTACCTTCTTTACATAAACCCAGCTTTGATCTTCAAACACATATAATTCTATCCGTGGAATTAACATAATTTTGCTGTCCCAATCCTGATTAGACAACACTAGTTTCCTCTCTTTCCTACACTAATGTCTACTCCAAGTATTGGCCATTTCAAACTCTCTTCTTTCCCTCCCAGATCTATTGGGAGATAATCCAATTCAAAGTTTGTATGCCTGGGCATGTACCTGGTAAGACTAAGGTCCTATTGCCTCCTTCCAATTACATTAAGTTTAGAGATTTCTAACAGTAGAAAACTTACCTTGGTGATTCCCTTTTCTCAAAAGATGGTCTGTAAGTGGATGAAACTGGAAGGGATCATGCTGAGAGAAGTCAGTCAATAGGAAAGTGACAGATACAGGATGTTCTTTCTCATAGTACATATGAGATCATATCATATAATGTCTCTTATCTCTTATATAATATGTAGGATATGAAGCAAGACAAAAAATAAATGGCCAAAGTCACAGGATCTTAAAACTGGTCTACAGAAAAAGAGCTTAGCATGTCAAGAAGTTATATGAAGAGAAAAAGGGGCTGAAGAAGAAATCTTGTGACAAAGGAATCAGATATTGGAGTGTGTGGTGTTAAAACATTATATGCATAATACACTATTATTACATAACAATAAACTATGGTGACTAAAATAATTTTTGAAGATAGTCTCTATGGGGCTGGAGAGATAGTACAGTGAGTGAAGCATTTGCCTTGCACATGGCTGGGCTGGGTTTGAATCCCAGCACCCTATATGGCTCCTCAATCTAGCCCAGAATGTTATTTGAGTGCAGAGCCAGAAGTAAGCACTACCAAATATGCCTCTCCCTCAAATGGTAGAGATTGTAGTCCATAGAAGTTGGGGATGCTATTCACAAACGATACAACTATATCATCTTCCTATGACTTCTCAAAGCATTTCACCAACCTCTGTCCACATCTTTTAACTGATTTTTTAACTGATATTCCTTTCCACCATGCCTGCTTCTAGTTATTATGTGTCTTCAGTTATTATGATAGCAGGGGTCAGATTCTTCATTAAATCTTAGATCCCTTGAGAACAGAGATTGTCTGGACATGAAGCACTTAGGTACAATACTGGATTGAAGCTCAAAACAACTAAATATTGAAATGACTGAGCAGGTTTTATTGCTCCACAGCTGCTTTCTTAATTCAGAATAAAATAGAAATCCTCATAGGGTCAATGCCCTAAATCTCAACATGAATCCCCCCTTTCCCTTCTGGTAGTCATCTTCTCTCCATTCTACAGTCTTTGCATAGGGCATATCTATTAACTTAAAGTAATTCTTGCTCTCATCTCAGAAACTTTACACTTGTGGTTTCTTCCAATTCTACTCATACCTATTGCCTCATTTCTTTCAAATCTTTGCTTCCTCTGGAGGAATATTCTTTTTCTTAGCCTACATCCTTAAGCCTGACATAATTTCCCATACACCTGTTACTTCAATGGTAATACACAACATACCTATAAGTTAGTTTCCCATTGTGTCTATCTCTATTAAATAGAAACAATAACAATAAGGCTATTTATTTTATCATTTTCTTCCCAAGATGCAGGACAGTGCCTGGCATTTTATTTTCTAAATGAATTACTTATAAAGCGTGTTACTCAGAAATTGATTTACTCTCTTTCCTTCTCCTATATCTGTACAATTATCAATATGTAAGAACCTTCTCTTATCCTTTTCTATACGATCATATCTTATTTTAGCCTAGTTTCGCTTATTCCAAACTATTCCATCCCATCCTATAGGTTTCATTTAACCTTTTCTATAAAATCTTCTTTGATGAAAGAGCATTGTTGGGGCCACAGCGGTGACACTAGAGGTAAGGCATCTGCCTTGCAAGCATTAGCCTAGGACAGACTGCGGTTTGATCCCCTGGCATCCCATATGATCCCCTAAGCCAGGAGCAATTTCTGAGCACATAGCCAGGAGTAAACCCTGAGTGTCAATGGGTGTGGCCCCAAAACAAAAACAAAATAAGAAAGAGAATTGTTTGTCCCATCTCCTATTTCATATCATTTAAGATCCACATTATGGGGGTCCAAAAGATAACTCAAAGGACGAATCCACATTCTTTGCATGTGGTGGCCCCACTTTTAATTGGTCTCTGGAACATTATCAGGAATAGCTCAAGAACATAATTTAGGAGTAGACACTGAGCATTATCTTGTATATGTTCCTCCCATCCACAAAAAGAACAAAAGAGAAAACAAAGAAACACCCCTTTTTATAATGAACTCCTTTACATCTAAGACATATGGCTGCCCAACTGCTTGGAACATCACAAGAACAATTTTCCAAGTAGTCCTCTTGGACTATCCCAGGAAGACCCAGATGGCACAGAGCTTTCAGGAAACAGATCTAATAAAACAGAATTTGGACAGGTCACAGAATTTTGTACCTACTGAGGAGAAAACTTCTACAGAGTGATCATCATTAGGTAGCCATGTGACAGACCTGCTCCTGACATATGGGCTGGGAATTGGGATGGCTGTTACCTCACTTATTTCTTAAAGTGCTGAAGGGCAAAAGAGCAGTTCTTCTGACCAGGTTAAACTTGATATAGCAGCTGGCCTGGTGCTTCTCTCACAGTAAGTGTTCAGAGCTGAGATTCTTTTAGACAATAGAAATGCAGAAACAAGAAAGATGATGGCTTGGTTATTTGTTCAGAATTATGTCTTCACCATATGTAGGTGATGACTCCTGGGGAAATGAGGTCCTGTGCACAGAAGAAGCTGTGATGACTACCTTTACAATAATCATATTGAGAGGGGCAAATACAAAGAATAGATGAGCAAAAAGAAGTTCAACTAATTTTTATAAATCTGAATATCTCTGTTCTCTCTGTTTTGTAAGGTGAGTGTACTAAAACTTGAATAAAGATTATGTTTGATAATTAAAAATATTTCATGCCTTGTTCAGCTAAGTTTTTATTATTCCATTTGTCTTGTAGCAAACAATATCTAAATTTGTCTGTGCCTGCAAGGG
>PVKC010035589.1:0-13532 GCA_004027635.1 Crocidura indochinensis | reverse complement strand
CTCTTCATAAAACATCTTAATCTAGGGCAGAAGGGAATTCTCTCAGTCAACCCATGTATGATTCATGCACACACCGGTACAGAACTGATCGTTGGACGCAGTCTTCATCGACCAGAATTGAAGTGCCTGGTGATTCTCTCCATAAAAGTAAGAAGCGTTGTAATAATGAGTGGAAGCTAGAATAGTTTATATGGAGCCTTTTCTTCAAAATTTGGTAGTTTATCTTTGCATATGGTTATTATGTCCATCCAAGAATAATGTCTATCTTTTCGGATCTTTTCCAATTCTGGATCATTCTCATACTTGTCAGCATCCAGCTTCCAGTAAAGGACCCCGAGTTGGCTCAGTTGCTACAGGTCGACCGGGCGGCTGGGCTCCGCGCGGTGAGGCAGCTGCGGGTCCTCCTCGGACTCGTCCATGTACCAGGCCTGCACCATGTCGAGGCTTCCCGGGGACACGCGGCCCAGACGCGAGCTGAACGGATCTCCTTTGTGAACTTTTCAATAAGAAATATTCGGTGGAAGAGTCCCTCAGTTTAATTCCTATGTTTAAGCACGTCATGGGGAGTTTTATACATGTTCCTGCATCCCCCATATGGGCCTATAAAACCATGTGGCATTGTTCCTTGTTTGCATAGGCACATTAAAATGGGAAATGCCTACACTCAAATAAATTCTTATCTAATAGAGATAGGAACTCCCAAATCTTGTAGTGCAATGGGACCTTACACCCTGAACATTGGCATAATGACCTGCACAGGCCTCTCCATTCTCCATTCACCCCTGAACTAGGAAAGCTATCTAGGAAAGACCCAAGAGTTTTTACAACAACACCTGGAAGCAATCTTCTACCAGGAAAGACCATACCGCTGCTCTTACATTGATCTACTCACAAGAGACTTCCCTTAACACTGAGAACATCAACGACCTGCATACTGGACAGGGCTTTCTGCATTGCCCTTTAACTGTAAGGTGAAAGGAGAGGACACACTGCACCATCCTAACTGCAATATAGGATAGGCAGATTCCAGGATCTTTAATACAGAAACATGATACCAACAACAGAGACATCGTGGAAAATAAAAGTGTGTTGGCACTACAGACAACGACTGGGATTGGGCAATCTAGTGTGCCTGGAGTCTAGAGCTGGTCTTATGCCAGGAAACTTCAGGGGTTTGGTCCCCTTGTATTTAGGCCAAGGATTTTCCTTTCCGTGATCCCCATATTTTGGTGGGCCGATGCAAACAATTATTGCCACTCTAACGCCGTTTTTACTGTGCTCCTTTGACTCTTATCCTTAAAAAGAAGCACCTGCTTTTGAGGCTAACTTAAACGAACATGCATACACATGGAAATGTAAAAAAAGTACTATGTCTTCAATGTTTAAGGAGTTACATAAGTTTTATGACTTTAGAATGCTTGATGTGCTGCTAAGAAATATGTATGACAATCTGGGGTCTTGAGGGACAAAGTAATTGTACATGGGTTCTGTTTTATTTTTCTTAAAATTCTTTGGCTGAAAGCTCAATGTTAGGATATCAGCAACGGGACTTATGTGAATTCTGTTTATGGGTGATAGTCCTTCCACTGTAACTTTACCTTGTCCTCTCTCTTTGCATCTTTGCTCTCATAATTAAAAATAAAATAAAATAAAATAAAATTTTCTAAGTATATATCAGCTTCTTGGCCTTATACTTTTCCTACTCACTCTACCTGGACCTGAAACCATCCTATGAATGAACTAAGTTTGCTCCACTTCTTCCTTCAGGTCTACCTTTCCCCTTCTCTTTCATGCCCCCTAAAAGAAAAATAATATGCCTTTAACATCACCAGCTCCTGGCTGTTATATGGAACTTCTGATTCCAGTACCTTTCCCTATAGCTTTTTCCTTCTCCAATAAATCAGACATCCTTTAGTTGTCTTTTTTCTGATCTGAATAAAATGTAATTCCAACACAAAAAAATTTTTCCAACATAGTTCTCTCTCTTTGTCTCTGTTTCAGTCTCTCTTCCTTCCTCTCTTGACCTCCCTTAATTCCTTATTGCCACCTGGTACTAAATTGTGATGCTGAGTGAAATGAGTCAGAGGGAGAGACATAAGAATAATCTAACTCATTGTGGAATATAAGAAAAATAAAAGATGGTATGGTAATAATATCTAGAGATGAGAGATGAGGGCCAGGAGGACTAGTCCATGGCAGGAAGCTTATGACAAAGAGCCAGGATTACAGCTAAGGTAAAGATGGGTCCACTATGACAATGATCACTCTGGACAAAAACAGGATGCTGAAAGGGGATAAAGTGATATAGTATCCCTTCATTCAAAATAGTGCAAACCACAGGTGTCAAAAGGGGGAGGAGGGGGAGAGAGAGACAGAGAGAGACAGAGAGACAGAGACAGAAAGACAGAGAGAGAAGGGAAAGAGAGCGAGAAAGGTAGGGAGAGAGAGAGAGCAAGAGAGAGAGAGAGAGAGAGAGAGAAATGTCTGTTCAGACAGGCAGGGAGGATAGGACACTGATGATTAGCATTGGTGAAGGGTAGTTACATTGTTTGACTGAAACTCAACAAAGAACAAGTTTGTAATCACAGTGCTTAAATTAAATTAAAAAAGTATTTCTGGCTTTCCCCGCCTCTTCTCTGCCTAGATGCTACACCAGGAACCCCGGGTAAGAGGGCACCCGACCCACGTCGGGCCACCTGAACAGGGCGATTGGGCATACAGAGACTTTGGACTCGGCATTTCTCCGCCTCTTTTCCGCAGAGCCACTAAGACCAAGGCATCTTCGGGGACCAGCCTCTGCCTCTTTTACACCAAGCCAGCCGCCAAGACCAAAGTGACGCTAAGACCAAGGCGTCTCCAGGGACCAGCCTCCTTGGACACACAGAGACCTTAAAAAAAACAACAACAGCCATGCGCTCTGCCTTTCCTCTGCCTATGGGTGACTGTCCTTCCACTGTAACCTTACCTTACCCTCTTTCTTTGTATCTTTGTTCTCATAATTAAAAATTAAAAAAAATTAAAAATTAAAAAAAAGTATTTCTGTAGTTGAAAAATGATTATGAAATAAAACTGATTTTATTTACAAAAAATGACATGGTATATGCTTTGTCTCATTTGTTTTATGAATCTTCCAGTGCATGCTGGTACATTGTTCACAAAGCCTTCACCAATACTATAGTTGATTTCCTCTAGAGTTGTCAAAATGTCAAGTTATAGGGCTGGGGAGATACCTCAGTGGTTGAGGTCCAGGCTTTGTACATGAACAGAAATTCGAGCCAAAGAAATAGCACAGTGGTAGGGCATTTGCCCTGCATGCGGCCGTCCCAGACCAATGGTGGTTCAATTCCCGGCATCCCATAGGGTCCCCTGAGCCTGTCAGAGGCAATTTCTGAGCACAAAGCGAGGAGTACCCGAGCGCCACTGGATGTGACCCAAAAAAACAAAAAAAAGAATAAAAAAAGAAATTGGAGCCTGATACTCAATATTGCATGCCCACACCCCAAGTGAAATCCCTTGCTGCCACTTCTCCCTCCAACACCACCAGTCCTGAGCTGTACCACTGGGCTGAGCACTGAACCATCTGCATGGAATAGAATATTGCTAAACCTCCTAAGTACTGCTTATCAAAAAAACAAAAAAACAAACAAGAATAATAAAATATTTATAACTTTACATCAGGGGTCTCAAACTCAGTTTACCCGTGGACCACAGGAGGTAAAGTCGGGGTGATGGTTGAATGCAAAAGTAGTAAGCCTTGAACATTGGGGGGTGTGACCCAAACAACTAAAATAAAACAAAACAAAAAAAAAGATTCCTCTAGGGCAGGGCCACAAAATGTTGTACAGAGGGCCGTTTTTTTTGTTTGTTTGTTTGTACCAACAACTAGTCCAGAGATCAATCACTGTTAGAAACAATAAAACTCATTAAGCTTTCTAGACAAACAGTTGTCCTTGACAAAGCCTTGGTTGTCACTTTGCCGCATTGCCAAAGGGCTCCTATCCAACATGTTGCCCTGTCTCTTGACTAACTGATCTTAAAGGGCAATGGAATAGGACCTTCACAGTTGAACATCTCCAGTTAGTCGACAGGCTGAGAACTTTATTTTAATTATTGGCTCGTGCAGCTCTGTGACCTTGTTACTGATGGAGTGGTCACGGTTTGTAGTTCTTTCCTAATCGACTAGGTGTTCATTAAAACACATTTTGTTTACATCCAAAAGCCTTTATTACTACACTTCTTCCAAGCACATCATGATCATGAACAATTCAAAACACTGTTTTCCACAATTTGATACTACAACTAATAAAATAGAGCTATAAGCAGCTTATAGAAACATTGACTTTATTAATACTTAAAATTAGTGAAGTTAGAAAATTTAACTAAGTTCCTTTTCTTTCAATGTAGTTGACGAAAAGTGGTGACAAGCGTGTTTACATTCATGCTTACAATATTTGTCTGGTTGCCTCTCCTCCGACACTAGAGTGCCAAGATGGTCCCTCCCACCACTGTTCTGATATCATTCCAACTTCATTTTTCACCCCCACAAAGTATGTACATTTTCAACTAAGTCATGGCAAATTTGGCTCTCAGCAAGGCAAGTGCTTTATCTCTAGTACTACCTCTCCAACCCATAGTTTTTATAACTTTTTAAGGTTCATTGCTTTTTATAATCCAGGGCATAACTGTATTTGCTTACTAAAATTTAATTATGGTTTAGATAACATACTTGCAATTGTTTTAATCTTTATGCTTCTAATGAATACCACTTCCTGACCTCACTATCACCTAGTGTCCAAGACTCATTACCAATGTCTCCCTCTTACATCCAGTCTAATTGAATGTGATTTATTTATTTGAGTTTTGGGGTTATCCTCCAAAGTACTCCGAGTTTATACTTGGCTCAATGTTCAGGGATCACTGCTGGCAATGTTTGGAGAACCATAAGCAGTGCTAAGTAATTATATTGGGATCGGCAGCATGCAAAGCAAGTACATACTCTTGTACTCTTTCTAGTCCTAAATATAAATTTTTCCAAGTGCCACTTCCAACAAATTATTTTAATCATAATAAAAAATAAAGCTATCTCTTCACAAATAGAAAACTGTACTGAATATAGGATCCTGGAGATACTCGGAAAAGTCATTATATACTGCTACATACTGTTTAATATGATTACATTACTTAAGATGGCACATAAAATTTTCATAGTTATTAAAATACATTTATCCACTAAGAAAGGAATTAATGAGCCAATGTTTTAAAAAAATCACTGACCTCAATTTAAATATACATGTAAAGTCCTGCTGAAGTTCTGCTCCAAAAAGACAGTAGTATACCTTCCTTTAAGAGTTTAAGAACTGACACAGCTGCCATCATATAAACAATGGTCCCTCTTTAGTTTCATGACAAATCTCAAAAGAGATGGAAGTCAATCTGCTGAAACTCATGGGTACGCTGGTCTTCAGGCTGAAAACTCTAAGGACTTTTTTGGAGGGGGCCAAGCCAAGAGTCCTCCCAGTTCCATTGATCCTGAAGTTTTTAGAGCATGCAGCCACATATTCGACCAGGTGACAACCCTAAATTCCTCAAGGCTACTATTATCTTACTAGATCAGTGGTCCTCAAACTACGGGCCCGTGGCCCACATATTGTATTTGTTCCCAATTTGTTTTTTCACATCAAAATAAGATGTATGCAGTGTGCACAGGAATTTGTTCGTAATTTTTTTTTTCTATAGTCTGGCCCTCCAATGGTCTGAGGGCCCCTGTTTAAAAAGTTTGAGGACCCCTGAATTCTAGATGCTAAGGAGCCATTCCTGAAGTGCTTGGGGGCCATGCAGTGCCATGGATCAAACCTGGACTTCATGCATGCAAAACAAGCACTCCAAGTCCATTGAACTATCTCTCTGGCCCTGTAAAAAATGTTTATACTTTATGTATAATGTACAATGTATAATGGCCCTGTATAAAAATATATATAAAATTCAGTCAAATAAATTTGGTTAAAATTTAATAACCTAGTTATAGTCAACATTTAACACAGGTGCCAGAGTACTAGCACAATGATAGGGAACTTTCCTTGCACACAGCCAATTCAGGACGGATGGTGGTTTGAATCCCAGCATCCCATATAGTCCCCAGAGCCTGCCAGGGGTGACTTCTGAGCACAGATCTAGGAGTAATCCCTGGGCATTTTGGGGTGTGACCCAAAACAAAACAAAAAAAAAAATTAACACAAGACCAAGAAATTCATAGGATTTGTGATCACATTATGTAAATTTATGAATTAACATTGATAAAGTAGAGCAATATTATTTGTTGCTCTGCTTATATTTTAATATACAAATGTGAAAAATCTATTTTAAACCCATAATTTAATTACTGTTATACTTTAATTTGATAAAGATTTGAGGCTATATTTAATTTCCTATCTATAATTGAAAATTATAATCCTTGTATTTTTAATTCGGTTCTTTCTACTACTACAGGAAATAAAAGGTGACTAATGGCTTTGGCTCTATTCTTCCCTACCAAAGTTCTCCTTTGAAGTTTTCAATCAAGACCACTTCATACCTATGAAGTTTCTCTCAGAAAAAAGTGTGAACCACAATAAAAGAGGGCAAAGATAAAAGAAAATACAAGGTAAATACGGTACCAAAATAATTAAGTTTATGTTTATATTGAGACTTTTCATGTGCCAATAATGATGCTAGGACCAGAGCAATAGTAGGTAGGGCATTTGCCTTGTACACAATTGACCTGGGTTCACTCCCCATCACCCTATATGGTCCCCCAAACATCAGCAAGAGTGATCCCTGAGTGCAGAGTCAGGAGTAAACCCTGAGTATCACTAGATATGACCCTCCCTAGAAGCCAAAAAGCTAGTATTAATCAGAGACCATGGGGATTATCTGATCCCATCACTTTGCCCCAAAGAAAAGGAAGGAAATTATTATGAAAAAGAAGGCAGACCAAATCAATGTGTTTGCTTCCCATCCACAGATTTCTAGCTCAAAGAGTAGGAACACATGCTATGTATGCAGGATCATGAATTCTATCTTCAGCACAAGCACCTCTGTTTGTGACTCCTGAGTTTGGAACACCACCAGGACTAACTCCAAAACAAAGCATAAAAAAAACGAAGGGAAAGACAATACTCAAGCTAGGGATTTGGTTAATGAAATAGCATGAATTAAAATTAAATTATAAAATAAAGGTGAGAATAAAAATTTTTTAATTTGAAATATTTTATACTTACAGGCAAATGAGTAAATACTTGAAAAATGCTTCTCAAAAAATTAATTAGGTCCATTAAATAACCACTAGCTCTTCCATCTGGCTCAGACATTGTCCAATCATAATCAGCAAGCTGAACAAATTCATCAATTTTTTGGTTAAGTTTAGTATATATTTCCCCTTCTGCTGCATGCCGGGCATCCTGACAGAATGATAAAATAATAAAAACAGAAACATAATAAAACAAGTTTTTTAAAAATCATTTTTATTGTGACCACAGTGAATTACGAGCCTTTCACAGTAATATTTAAGGCACATAGTGACATTGAATCAGGGGCATTCCCACCACCATCTTCCTCTCTACCCTGTTCCCAGCATGCATACCATATCCCCCCTTTTGCCCCCAGGACAACTATTTTAACTGGTCCCCTCTGTGTATAGCTTGTTGTAGAGTGGGCATAGATTCTGTTGATATTGACTTTGGGTTTGGTGTAAAACAAGTTTTCTTAAAATTCTGATTTTTTTCTTACTGTAAATAAAAGAAAACTATTGATTTCGTTGGTAGGCAAAATAATCCCAACCTTAGTATCACTGTCTTTGTGCTTTTCTAGCAGAGTAATTTATATTACTAATTCAGAATTGTTCTCATAGGTATAAAAGATCCTTAAAATAAAAGACCATATGTAAAACCATTAAATTATATGAATAACATTGCCAAATGTAAGATGATTCCCAAATACCAATCCCAAACAAAGGTGTTCCCCCAACTTCCTCCATTTTTAAATCTCTTCCGTTGATATGTAAAAGCCCACTGGATAGGTACTTTTGTCTCTCGACCTTCCCCCTCCAGATGGGTATGGATATAATTAAATAGTCAGTTTTGTTTGGGTGCTCAGAGACACAATGAGCAAGAAGCCACTCTGAAAAGTCACTGACTCCTTAACTTTCCTGGTTTGGTGAATTATTTCTTCACCGCTCCCCAGCTGTGTGGTATTTAGAAATACAGTGCCTAACTGCCGGAGCTCTACAAGAAAAAAAAAACACCTAATCCCATCAAAAATGGGAAGAAGAAATGAACAGACACTTCCTCAAAGAAGAAATACAAATGGCCAAAAGGCACACGAAAAGATGTTCCACATCACTCATCGTCAGGGAGATGCAAATCAAAGCATCTATGAGGTACCATCTCATGCCACACAGATTGGTGCACATCACAAAGAGTGATCACCAGCAGTGCTGGTGGGGATGTGGAGAGAAAGGAACTCTTATTTACTGCTGGTGGGAATGCCATCTAGTCCAATCTTTATGGAAAGCGATATGGAGATTCCTCAAAAAACTGGAAATTGAGTTCCCATATGATCCAGCTATACCACTCCTAGGGATATACCCTAGGAACACAAAAATACAATTAAAAAATCCCTTCCTCGGGGCCGGGCAGTGGCGTTGGAGATAAGGTGCCTGCGCTAACCTAGGATGGACCACGGTTCGATCCCCCGGTTCCCCATATGGTCCCCCGTGCCTGCCAGGAGCGACTTCTGAGCAAATAGCCAGGAGTAACCCCTGAGTGTCACCGGTGTGGCCCAAAAAACCAAAAACCAAAAAAAAAAAAAAATCCCTTCCTCACACCTATATTCATTGAAACACTATTCACAACAGCCAGACTATGGAAACAACCAAGATGCCCTTCAACAGATGAATGGCTAAAGAAACTGTGGTACATAAACACAATGGAATATTATGCAGCCATTAGGAGAGATGAAGTCATGAAATTTTCTTATATATCTCTCCACTTATATTACTCACCTGTTTGGGTATATTGTCTACATTATAGTCATTAAAGCCCTTAATGTATAATTAGTTTCCTAGTCTGATAATTTCAATATATGACATGTCTAGGTCAGATTCTAAAATGGCAGTAAGGCAATGGGGGTAGAAAAAATGTTGTCTAATTCTATAATGATGTCTCTGTACATCTTTGGCTCTCTGTGTGAACTTACAAATGCTTCTCGTTTCCAATCTACATTCCCCTTTGGAGGGAGAATGCCAGAGTCGCCTGGATTTGGGTATTTACCTTCACCTAGTTCCACTAGAGCTTTGACTGACAGAATTCAATGTATTTAGGCACTGACTTCCTTTAAGACTAAGGTCTGGTAAGAGGAACAGAATGCTTAAGTAACAGAACAGAATGCTTAAATAACTGGCCTATTTCAACATGGTTCCTTTCTCCTAATCCCTGCCAGAAGCACAAGAATAATTTTCTTCAATCTTCACTGTGAAAATCTGGTAAATCTCTAGGAAGTACAACTCACAAAGATGTGGAGCTTCACTAAGACATGCTTCTGGAATTTTAAGTTTCACAGGTTTGTCCATTAAGTCTTAGTAATTTTTTAGTTACAGTTCAGGTTTTCCCTAATCTAGTTTTGCTCCTGCTCAAATAAACTGCGATTGTCTATCTATGGCCATATTTCCAGTTTGGATATAGTAATCTCATTATGAGAAAGACTTATGATCTTATTTTATAAAATATTAAAGAATGATTTCAATAATTTTTTCAATTTTTTCAGCTTTATGCTGATCAAGACAAAGTGACTCCTTATATTGCCAGACTAGAAACAAGAAATTTTCACTTTTCAATAATTTTCTTAATTTAATTATATATTTATAATATAATGGCTGTGATAATTAAATTTCAATAATTGTTGGTATAAATAATAATGCAATCAGAATCATATTTCCTCCAGACATTTAAAGTTATGAGGTACTGCTGGGGCTCAAAGGAAAAGTATTCTTGAAAGTATCAGACCAGTAAAGATTCATGAATTTAAAGTTAATCAACCCTAATACCAATGAAAGAGAGGGATATTTCTTAGTATACAGATTTTTTTTTTGGGTAGTTGGACAGACAGGGTGGTTGGGGCCCCATTTAGTTATAATCAAGGGATTACTCTTGGCTCTATACTTTGGAATCACTTCTTGTGGGACTTGAGGATGTATGCAGGATAAGCAACCTGTCTACTGTACTATCACTCCAATAACTCAATACAAAGGTTTAAAAGGTCTTTGCAGGGCTGGGCGGTGGCTCTGGAGGTAAGGTGCCTGCCTGGCCTGCGCTAACCAAGGACGGACCGCGGTTCGATCCCCCAGTTCCCCATATGGTCCCCCGTGCCTGCCAGGAGCGACTTCTGAGCGAATAGCCAGGAGTAACCCCTGAGTGTCACCGGATGTGGCTCAAAAACCAAAAAAAATAAAATAAAAAAAATAAAAAATAAAAAAAAGGTCTTTGCATCCCTTCCCCTTTATATCTAATGTAACTCTTTTCAATTAGAAAAATATGTTAGTCTCCCCGTGCCTGCCGGGAGCGGTTTCTGAGCATGGAGCCAGGAGTAGACCCTGAGCACTGCCGAGTGTGACCCAAAAACCAAAAAAAAAAGAAAAATATGTTAGTCTTATATTAGGTTCAAATAGCTCTCTTTGAGGGCCCATATTACTTTGCTATAACTGAGATACTCTTGAGGGCAGGAAACACTAATGGTACCTCTTGTATCACTCAAGGATTTAGGAAAAATGGAAGATTAACAAGATAGTCTAGTAGTACATAAAGTAAACTTGCAACATAAAATCAAACACTTTGTAAGTACCTGCGAGGAATCTTTTTGAGAGAGAAACAAATAAAGATGTGGGTAAAGGGATCATGTAAGTGCTTATTTCCATAACCATTTAGAAACTAAATGGCAAAATGTTTTGTACAGTGATAGACTAAAAAGAATAAGGAAAACAAGTTATGTAATTCATGCTAAAGTCTATAATAAAGACTATGCTCTAATTATCCTTGTTAAAAGACAACAGCCTGGCTATTCACTATGATTGAAAATTCCTGCCACTTCACTCACTAATTCACTTTAAAATGGATTTAGTAATTTTCCTATTGTTTCCTCTTAACATAGGAAAATTACATTTGAATTTATCAAGATAAATTCCTCTTAAAATAATCTCAAGGTAGAAATGAATATTTTATTTTTACATAATACTGAGTTAAAATATCCCTTATTCTTATGTCATAATAGAAAGGGTTCCTGAGTTCTTGTTAAAACAAAACACACACTCAAAGATAATCTGCTTTTTGTACAGAATAAACTTGATTTCATTATTATTACTTTTTTGTTGTTGTTTTTTTTGGGTCACACCCGGCAGTGCTCAGGGGTTACTCCTGGCTCCATGCTCAGAAATTGCTCCTGGCAGGCACGGGGGACCATATGGGGCACCAGGATTCGAACCGATGACCTTTTACATGAAAGGCAAACGCCTTACCTCCATGCTATCTCCCGGGCCCCATTATTATTTTTTTAAATATGGAACACTTCACAAATTTGCGTGTCATCCTTGTGCAGAGGCCATGCCAATCTTCTCTGTAGCATTCCAATTTTAGTATATGTGCTGCTGAAGCATGCACAGAATAAACTTGATTTCATTATTTACAAGAAAACTAAACCAAGGATATATACTATGACAGCTATTATTTTGACTACATATCTACAATCTGAAGCAATACTATGAAAATCAGCCAGAGAACTATAGTTTCTTTTTTTTATTTTTTTACTTTTTATTTAAACCATTGTTATTTAAAAAGTTATTAATAAGGCCTGTCAGGCTGGAGGAAAAGGATGATAGCTGGGATACACTCTGGGAAAATGGTGGAGGAAGGTTGAGATTGGTTGTGGGACTGGTCCTGATTCATTGATGTCTGAAACCCAACTACGAAGGACTTTGTAAATCACAACGATTTCAATAAAATAAAATAATTTTTAAAAAGTTATTTATAGTTGGATTTTAGACATTTAATGTTTCAGGACCAATCCCACCACCAATGTCACCTCCCTCCACTAATATTCCTAGCCGCCACCCACCACCTCAGTCTACTATAACAGGCACCTTTTTAAGTTTGGTTGTTAAAGTTTGGGTCTCATGATTTCATTGTTGTTGACTCTGGCTTGGATATTTAGAGAACTATAGCTTCTAAACATTTTTTTAACAAGAGAATGACTATAACAAGTATGGCTCCAATATTCCTAATCTAAGTTTATCATGTTCTAATATTGTTGATTCTTTGACCTATAGCTAATAAGAAAAACTGCTTGAAGATCCCAAGAAAAGGCAACACATTTTAATCAAAATATATAGAAAACATAGCAAAGTTAATGTCAACAGTTAAATACATATAACTCTTGGTTTTAGTAAATCCTTTTTTAAAAAAATTATTTAAAAAAGGGATCACACCGGGAAGTGGTCAGGGTTACTTCTGGCTATGCACTCAGAAATTACTCCTGATAGGCTGAGGGGAACATATGGCTTGCTGAGGATTGAACTCCATCAGCTGTGTGCAAGGCAAGTACCTTACCTGCTGTACTATCACTCCAGTCTAGTACAGTAAATCCATTCCTGACAGCATGTGGATTTGGGTCATATATGGGCATGAGAACAAAGAACAGTAAAGAAAAAATAAAAGAGGTTGGGGCTGGGGAGTACAGTACAGCAGACACAATGCTTGTCTTGCATGCAGCAGACCCAGGTTCAATCCCTAGCAACCCATATGATCCCCAGAGCCCTGGCAGGAGTAAGTCCTACACACCCAAAGGCATAGAGGGAAGGAGTAGGAGTAGGAAAAGGAAGTGGAGGGACCAAGCAGTTGTGGTAAATATAAAGAACAAATCTTTCCATTCTTAAAAATTAGGCTCTGATATATAATAAGGCAATATTTATTTTCCTCTAATCAAAGCCAATAAAAAAAACCTTACATTTATCTACATTTGGTAATGGTTGGGGGAATTAAACCCTAGCAGGGCTTGGGGGTCACTTCTGGTTCGATGTGACTAGATGTGGTTGTGGGATAGAGTATATATATTGGTGCCAGGGATCGAGCCTAAGTCAGCCACATGCAAAGCAAGTAACTTATCCACTATACAATCTCTACAGCCCCGATCTAATTTTAAATTTGTTCACATACAACAGACAAACTGATATAGCTATAAGTAAAACATTTTTTACTACTTTTTATTTCACTTAGGGTTTTTTGGGACCACACTTGATAGTGCTCAGGCCTCACTCCAGGATCTGCGTTTGGAGGTCACTACTGGCACTGCTCAGCTAGACATGTGCTAGGAGTTGAACTGGATCTCCCTCATTTTCAAAGCATACCCTCAGCCTGTTCAGATATCTCTATATCCTCTATATCCAGTTGTAATAAAAACTGTAAAATGCAAAAAAGAATTGACATTTATCTAGACACTACAGGCAATGATTA
>PVKC010035588.1:0-13430 GCA_004027635.1 Crocidura indochinensis | reverse complement strand
CTCTCATTGTTTCAGGATTGTTGCAAAAATGACTTTTATTTTCCTTAAAACCCATAGATGAGTGAGACTACTCTCTCTCTCTCTCTCTCTCTCTCTCTCTCTCTCTCTCTCTCTCTCTCTCTCCCCCTCTGACTTATTTCACTCAGCATAGTAGATTCATATACATCCATGTATACGAAAATTTCATGACTTCATCTCTCCTGATGGCTTAATAATATTCCATTGTGTATATGTACCACAGTTTCTTTAGCCAGTCGCCTGTTGAAGGGCATCTTGGTTGTTTCCAGAGCCTGGCTATTGTGAATAGTGCTGCAATAAATATAGATGTGAGGAAGGGATTTTTGTATTGAATTTTTGTGTTCTTAGGGTATATCCCTAGGAGTGGAATAGCTGGGTCGAATGGGAGCTCAATTTCCAGATTTTGGAGGAATCTCCATATCGCTTTCCATAGAGGTTGGACTAGACGGCATTCCCACCAGCAGTGGATAAGAGTTCCTTTCTCTCCACATCCCTGCCAGCACTGATTATTCTCATTCTTTGTAATGTGCGCCAATCTCTGTGGTGTGAGGTGGTATCACATCGTTGTTTTGATTTGCATCTCCCTGATGATTAGTGATGAGAAGCATTTTTTCATGTGCTTTTGGCCATTTGTATTTCTTTTTTTTATCGAAGTGTCTGTTCATTTCTTCTCCCCATTTTTTGATGGGATTAGATGTTTTTTCTTGTAAAGTTCTGTCAGTGCCCTGTATACTTTGGATATTAGCCCCTTATCTGATGGGTGTTGGGTGAATAGTTTCTCCCACTCAATGGGTGACTATTGTATCCTGGGCACTATTTCTTTTGAGGTGCAGAAGCTTCTCAGTTTAATGTATTCCCATCTTTTGATCTCTGTTTCCACTTGTTTGGAATGTGCAGTTTCCTCCTTGAAGATGTCTTTAGTCTCAATGTCATGGAGTGTTTTACGGATGTGTTGTTCTATAGACCTTATGTTATCAGGTCTGATATCAAGGTCTTTACTCCATTTGAATTTTACTTTCGTATATGATGTCTATGTTCACTTTTTTGCAAATGGCTAACCACTTCTGCCAGCACCTATTGTTGAAGAGGTTTTCCCTGCTCCACTTAGGATTTCTTGCTCCTTTGTCAAAAATTAGGTAATTGTATGTCTGGGGGGACAATGTCTGAGAACTCAAGCCTATTCCACTGATCTGAGGGTCTGTCTTTATTCCAATGTCATGCTGTTTTGATAACTATTGCTTTGTAGTACAGTTTAAAGTTGGGGAAAGTAATGCCTCCCATTTTCCTTTTCCCTAGGAGCACATTAGCTATTTGAGGGTGTTTATTGTTCCAGGTGAACTTCATAAGTGTTCGATCCACTTCTTTGAAGAATATCATGGGTATTTTTAAGGGGATCACATTAAATCTGTATGCCTTGGGGAGTATTGCCATTTTAATTATGTTAATCCTGCCAATCCATGAGTAGGGTATGTGTTTCCATTTCCGTGTGTCCTCTCTTATTTCTTGGAGCAGGACTTTATAGTTTTCTTTGTATAGGTCCTTCACGTCTTTGGTCAAGTTGACTCCAAGATATTTGAGTTTGTGTGGCACTATTGTGAATGGGATTCCCTTCTTGACTTCCTTCTCTTCCCTATCATTATTGGTGTATATAAAGGCCATTGATTTCTGTGTGTTAATTTTGTAGCCTGCCACCTTGCTATATGAGTCTATTGTTTCTAGAAACTTTTTGGTAAAGTCTTTAAGGTTTTCTAAGTACAGTATCATGTCGTCTGCAAACAATGAGAGCTTGACTTCTTCCTTTCCTATCTGGATTCCCTTGATATCTTTTTCTTGCCTGATTGCTATAGCAAGAACTTCCAGTACTATGTTGAAGAGGAGTGGTGAGAGTGGACAACCTTGTCTTGTACCAGAATTTAGAGGAAAGGCTTTTAATTTTTCTCCATTGAGGATAATATTTGCCATTGGCTTGTGGTAGATGGCTCCAACTAGATTGAGAAAGGTTCCTTTCATTCTCATCTTGCTGAGAGTTTTGATCAAGAATGGGTGTTGGACCTTATCAAATGCTTTTTCTGCATCTATTGATATGATCATGTGATTTTTATTTTTCTCCTTGTTGATGTTGTGTATGATGTTGATAGATTTACAGATGTTAAACCATCCTTGCATTACTGGGATGAAACCTACTTGGTCATAGTGTATGATCTTCTTGATGACACACTGGATCCTATTTGCCAGGATTTTGTTGAAGATCTTTGCATCAGAGTTCATCAGGGATATTGATCTGCAATAATGTACTATTACTTAGTTTTAAGAAAAAGTGACACTTTGTCTTTTGCAACAACTTGAGTAGAGCTGGAGTTACTTGTACAAAAAAAGTAAGTCAGAATCATACCAAACGCCAGATGCTCTCACATATATGATATGAAACAAAGCAAGACAAAAAAGAGAAGTCCATTTTGTCTAATGAAAACAAACCCTTAGACTCTGACAACAGTTCAATGGACTGTGATGAGTAGTATTGGAATTTGGCAATGGTTGTGGTATGGCAGCATTGTACAAACATAGAAATCCCTTCTTGTAAACTAAATTGAGAAGCCTTAATAAAAAAGTTAATTTAAAACGAAGGGTCCTATTGGCTTTCCTTCAACTTATACTCTGAGAAAAAGTCAAAGATTTATATATATTTACTCAAGGGAAATTAAGCACATTAACTTTAAACCTCTTTATAAATACTAAAACAAAGATAGTACAAGTACTTGCCTTGCACATGGCCAACACTGTTTTATCCTGGCACTTCATATGGTTCCCTAAGCATCCTCAAACCAAATTAAAAACTGGAGAAAGGCCCTTTCTCAGAAAAATATGTTCAGAGTGTCATGGAATATCAAACCCCAGTCTTTACATGCAAGACATGGGTGATTACTTGGTAGCTCTCTGCCCCTTCCCATTATTTACTTACAGGAAACATATGAGATTCAAAATTACAGTCGAAACTTTTTTTTGATGATTGTAGCCTTAGAATAAGAGGTATTACTTCTATGACTGTCTCTGAGCCAAAATCACAAGTCTTGAGCCAATGTCATTTGTTCCTAGGCATAGTCTATCTTTGTTCATATGATTTTAATCTGAAATTTCAGGGCCAGTCAAGCCCTCACATTACTTGACGAATGTACTCTACTTTAGTTGAAAAATATATTCAAACAGTTCAACATTACCTGATTCTTTCTCTTTAGAGATGCTGCCATTTTGTCCTATGATTCTTTTAACAATTGATTATCAACAGTCAGTGTACTTTTACTAAGGAAAAAAGAGAGTAACCTTTTCATCATCACCCCCAAAGATTCCTAACCTATAGTCTTGAATTTCAAAATATGCATTGTAACCTTCATAAATGACAGTCATGAAAGTTAAAGAAAGACTAAGGAACTCTTCCATATTGAAAAAGACCAGAGACATATGACAAGTAAATGTAAACTAGATTCTTTGGAAAGAATATATTGTAAAAACTAGTAAAATTTTAAACTGAATCTGAGAATTAAATAATAGTAATATATTGATTATGGTTATATAAGAAAGAGTCACTGTAATAGATGTACATAAGCATTTTCCTGAGCGCTGGTAAATGATGACAGCAACAATAGCTAAGGAAAAAGTCATTGAATAAGCTCATTATACCACATCTGCAACTTTTCGATAAGTTTAAAATTGCTTTTATTTTGAAGAAAAAGATTTGTATGTACTTCAGAATGCTATGAATAAATTAACTTTCTTGTATGAATTAACTTTTTTATCCAAAGGCGTAAGTAACCAAAGATGACATTAAATAACAGATGTAAAATTCTAGCCCAGATTTACAAAGGCTTTTCCCTTCAGAAGACAATTCTGTTATGTTATTTTGGGTCATTTAAAATTATTCAGTTTTCATCTCAAAAACTTCATATGTTTCTCTCATCAAAGTTGAGTTTGAATATAGTTTCTGATTCTATCCTCATTGTGCTGTTCAAAGCAAGCACAAGGAGATCTTTTATCCATATGGGTTTAGGTCATTCAAATCCACTTTTCCAGAAGTAGTACAGAAACTGAGATAAAAAGGGAGGATATAATTTTTTCTTCACTTCCTTCTAAATTGAGGCAATATCAGTTCACAAGTTATAAGAGGTTGAGGAGTATGATTTCTCAGATAAGCATATAGGGAAGGAGATACACATCCCCCATGACAATGAGATCTTGGAAAGTAATAAACCTAAATAGACATAAGGTTATCAGGGCCCACCTTGTAGATGCAAGAACTAAGGCCTGTTATGACCTTTAACTGGCACCACTGCAGTCCCGGAGAAGGCTGGTGCACATCCTGGTGCCCCCATTCCCCAAACTCATCTCTAGAAAAAGATCCACCAATAACAAAAGTCAGAAAAGGATTATCAAGGAAAACCATCAACAGCTCCAAGTTTTTCATTCTGGCAACCAGACCAGCAATGAACTCTTATCTAGATAGAAATTCCATGTGGGAGAAACACTTTATAACCAGCTTTAACCAAAGAAATGCTCACGTGTGTAGTTAGCCTTTGCATATGTCACCCACATTTTCCCACTTGAGAGGAGATGTGTGCTTTCTTATTTCTCTACTTTTTGATGTGTGTTTTCTTATTTCTCTACTTTTTTTTGTTTTTTGTTTGTTTGTTTTGGAGCCACACCTAGTGATGCTCAGGGGTTACTCCTGACTATGCACTCAGAATTCACTCCTGGCTTGGGGGACCATATTTATGCCAGGAATCGAACCAAGGTCCATATTGGATCAGCTGTGTGAAAGGCAAACACCCTACTGCTGTGCTATAGCTTCGGACCTATTTCTCTACTTTGATTCTGGCATGTGTGCTGGGGCTCTTTCTCAACTCTGTTCTCTCTTAGGTGAGCTGTGCTTTCTCCCTTCTCTGTCAGTCTCTGTTGGTCTGTCTGTCTCTATGCCTGTCTCTTTGTCTGTCTATCTTTCTGTCTGTGCCTGTCTTTCTACCTGTCTGTCTCTTTAACCTCTTTCTCAAGACTTCCAAATTAACACCTGTCTTCACTTTCAAAAAAAAGTATGGCTTCTCATTTCAGTAACAATATATGTTATACCGCATCCACAGCCATATAGATGTCCATTCACCACATGCCAGCAATCATTTGAAGTCAGATACCAGTTCTACCTCTGTCTTCCCCTTTGGTTTCAATTTAACTCTGGATCAGGTTTTCAGAACTTTCTACCCAACTTTTACTTATCCTTAAATATAAAGCTAAAGTGGGGACTAGTAAATAGCTTATTTTACATGTTGCTTACTTGGGTTGGATCCCTGGCACCCCACATAGTCTCCAAAGCCCCATCAAGAGTGATCAATGAATATAGAGTCAAGAGTAAGCCCTGAGTACTGATAAGTATGACTCAAAAACAATCAAACAGAAAAGCCAAAGTGAGATACAAAAATGTTTAGGGAATATAAAGTATAAAAGTAGAGAAAAAATAAAGCAAGAATTATTTATATAATGACAGTCTCTATATCATTATCTAATTTTTTTCACATATAGAAAAAATTATTCTTGCTATCACTTTCCCATGTGAATAAACTGTCAGCTTAAACTTTATTATAAGTACTCTACATGATCATTGTTCTAATTTTTATGTTTTCATTTTTGTTAGCTTATTTAAGTGTTGACAGCTCAAACAAGCAGCATATGTCTTCATTCTTGTATGAAATAATTATTTAAGCAAACAATAAATGATTCATTACTACTTTGTATTTGTCAGAAGCTACTTTTTTTTTTTTTGCTTTTTTGGGCCACACCCTGTGATGCTCAGGGCCTACTCCTGGATATGCCCTCAGAAATCACTCCTGGCTTGGGGTACCACATGGGATGCCAGGGGATCAAACCAAGGTCCATCCTAGATCGGCCACGTGCAAGGCAAATGCCCTACCGCTCTGGCCCTTGTCAGGAGATACTTTTTTTTTTAAGAAGATACTTTTACTCAGTTATTTAACTAATAAATTCCTAGTCTGAGACTAAGATTTTATACCATTTTAGGTGTATCTTTTTGATTCAAGAAGTTAAATCTATTTACCTTCCCTTTTTCTGGACTAGCCTCTACCACCTTAATAGCTCTTTCCATTAAATTTGCATCACCTGTTTGAAAAAAACTTCAGCTCTCAAAAACATTTTAGTATCTTTTTATTATATTAACACCAAAATCTGAATTTTCTCTGATATATCTAACCTTGAAGTCTACCATAATGAGATAATTCTTATGTTCTCAAATTCATATTAAGAAAGGGGTTAGTTTCTCCTTGTTTCCCATCACCTGTTAGTCACTCAAATGCATATTTCCCCTTTTGCCTTTCTTATTATATATGCAACATTATCCTTAAGCTTGTGCAGCTTGACTTTTGAGGCTTCATCAGTCTATGAAAGATGGGGGATATTACAGAAATAGAGGAGTCATGAATAGAGTTCAAACAACTTCAACAACCAAACAAAAGTTTCACTGGATTATAACCAATAACATAAAAGAAATTTTAAGTAAAACAAAATCACCGAAAATTTAATAGAGAAAATAAGTACTTTTCCCACATAGGATAATTTCAAATAATTATATAGACACTTCACACTCAAGAAAGGGAAGAATAATTCTTTCTCCTTATCTTCCTTCCAAAGATAAACAGAGCATTACAGAAGGAGGAGAGGGGAATAAATGATGATATGGAATTTTACCTCTGTGCCCTTCTTCCACCAATTCTATAAACTTAATTTTATACACATCTAAAAGTTTTATATAAACAACTTTATATAACTTTTTATATAAACAATTCTATAAACTTTAATTATAAACTTAATTCTATAAACTTAATCATGAGTAAGATACCAAGTTCCAATAGAACATCCTATAAGGACTGAGGCAATAGCACAGTGGTAGGGCGTTTGTCTTGCAGCCAACCCCAGATTGACTCCAGTTCAATTCCCAGTACCCCATATGGTCCCTTAGCCTACCACCTAAAAGGAGCGACTTGTGAGTGCAGAGCCAGTGTGCCACTGGGTGCCACCAGGTATGACCCAAAAACAAAACAAACAAAAAAAAAGAACATCCTATAAAATTTTTCACTAATATTTCTCAAGACAGTCAAGGTCATCAAAAATAAGGAAAGAAATTCACAACTAAGAACAGCCTAAGAGTCCATAACAGCTTAAACATATTGTATATAAAAGCTCAGTGCCATCTTTTCCAAATTTTTGTAAATAAAAAAAATTATCCTAAAAATGGATTTTAAAGTTTGGAATTTTTGATAAACAAAAATATTTAGTATTTAAAAGGAAAAATCCCAAATACATTCTGATAGCTTTCCCAAGCTAGACCATCCACTAGGTTAGATGTACTCAGGAAATTGAATTTTGCACAGTTCTTTAACTGACCACCCTAGACAAGTTAATGAATCCAGTGAAATCAAGCATGATTCTCATGGCTACTTCTAATTCAAAGTGTCATGTCTAATGTGGAATTTCAGAAAAAGAAGCCAAAGTACTTCCTGTTCCAGTAAAATAAATAAATAAATAAAAATTCCAGAATGCTCTAGTTTGCAGGCAGTTAATAATAAAATAAATGTGAACATCCTGTACTTGACACATTACAGAGCAACTCTGGGTGGAGGACTCTTCCTTCAGTAACTCTTAAGATATTTTTCTAGGGCCCGGAGAGATAGCACAGCGGTGTTTGCCTTGCAAGCAGCCGATTCAGGACCTAAGGTGGTTGGTTCGAATTCCAGTGTCCCATATGGTCCCCCGTGCTTGCCAGGAGCTATTTCTGAGCAGATAGCCAGGAGTAACCCCTGAGCACTGCCGGGTGTGGCCCAAAAACAAAAACAAAAAAAAAAAGATATTTTTCTAGTTGATTCTTTGCTTTTAGTTTGTTCCTTGAATACCTCATGTGACTGAATACCTAGATATGCTGTGATCATGAAACATTCAATAATTTCTTTCAGAATAGGTTTCTGGCTGTGATTATGCTTCAAAAGTCATGAAATAATGTTCTTATCTCCCTCCCTCTGCTAAAAAGTAATGGAATGTAATCAAATGCAAGATACACTTTTCTATGTCTCTTGGGATGTGCTTGCCTCAAAATGAGGCTTCCCCAATTTATAATAAGGGACCCTAATATATGAGACCCACTTTCTCATCATGTATTTGGCCTTCTATCACATAGAGGGGCAACAGTTTAGAGTGCCACAGAATAGATGGTTCTGGAGGGGAGCATGTATGGACACCACCCATGTCATCTTAAGTTCTCTTTTCACTGGACTCATTGAGAAGGTTTTGTGAAACAATGTCTCTATAAAGAATTTTAATTTAAGGTAGGATTTTTTTAGTCAACTTTGTGATATAAACTATATATCTCTGCTGAACAAACTTTGTCAGTTTCTGAAATTTTATAGACAGTTCCAAGAAGTGCATACTTTAGAATTAAAGTTTATCATGAAGATAACCGTAGGATCTGAAAATATTTAGATGTGTACGTAAGATAAAATTGTATTCCTATTTTTCTCTGCTGGTTATCAACTTCTACTTTCTCTAATAGTGCTCTAAATAGTATCAAAAGAATTAAGATAATCTGGCTTTGTTTTATTAGCAAATAAACATCACCAAACATTTCATTACCCAATGGGTGACCAATTCAAAAATCTTCCAAATTCTATTTTTTTGTGTGTGTGAGTGAGTGTGTGTGTGTGTGCGTGTGTGTGTGTGTGTGTGTGTGTGTGTGTGTGTGTGTGTGTGTGTGTGTATGTGTGTGTCTTGCTGGGGATAAAACCTAAGTCTCCTGCTCACAAAGCATACACTTTACTCCTTAGCCATACTCCAAGCTCTGCTTTGCCATTTTTTTAAATTCTTTTTTTTTTATTTTTGGGCCACACCCAGTGATACTCAGGGGTTACTCATGGCTATGCACTCAGAAATTGCTCCTGACTTGGGGGACCATATGGGACGCCAGGGGTTCGAACCGTGGTCTGTCCTGGGTCAACTGCATGCAAAGCAAACACCTTACTGCTGTGCCATCGCTCTGGCCCCTAGTTCTTTATTTTTCTGATGAAGAAAATTTCTTTTCAGGATTATTTCATGTAACTTAGTACTCAAGGACTTAATTACCCCTGAAAATTTACCTTCCTATTGAGAGGTGAAGCCTTTTCTTACGACTAATACAGGGCTTCATAATGACTTGATAATGTGAAATAAGCAGGCATAAGAAGTACTTAAACATTGAGACTTGCTAACTTTTGTTACTCCTGAAATACTGTTGTCATTTGAATAAGCCTAAGACTTAGAGCGTAAGGGACAATATGGAGAAAAGATAAGTCACATTGAATGGTCACCAATTTATAAACTAGACAAGTGAGGCATTCCCAATCCCAGTTGATCTTCCAAGCTGACTTCAGATGAATAAGTAAAACAACAGAAAACAGAAAAATCAACCAACTCCTACAAGTTCCAATGATCAATAATTAGGTAATGAACTAGCAATCATTTTATTTATTTGGAGAAATGTATTGAATTAGTACCTGGAAATACTTGGTAATTACTCCTACCTCTGTGCTCAGGAATTACTCCTGGAAGTGTTTGGGGAACCATATAGAGTAGAGGAATCTAATCAGTCTACCATAAACAAGCAACCGCCCTAAATCCTGTATTATCTATCTAACAAATACAAATAATTTTAAAATTCAGTCTAAAGAATATGTGTCTATTATTAAAAAAAAAGGCAGTTAAAGTTAATTGATATACTCTACCATTACCTTAACTCACCCACATCATATTTCTAACTTGGCTTACCAGAATTCTCCTATTGTTCAACAACATAGCATGACTTGTTCTTTCGCCATAGAAACACTTTGCACTTTCTTGAATATTTACTTACTATATTTCTCTCTGCTTGCAGTGCATTTATTCTCATATCTCTGCTTAAGAAAATGTCACTACAAAAAATGTCACTCATCATTCCGTTTACAGAGAGTTTAGTTTATGCCTAATAAGAGAGGAAGAAACCTTAGTTTGCCAGAGTTTTTCTTAGAATGACCACAGTATTTTCAGAAACACCCTGGTGTGGAAAGCGAAAACTGTTAAAAGTCCTGGTGTGTTAGAATGACCCCTCAGCTGTAGAAATAGTCATTCAAAATATAAATATATTAAGAAGGAAAGTTGCTTCTCTTTGTGAAACATCCAGTGAGTAATTAGTCAACGAATTAGGAAATTCATGGTGTTTATCTTGCCACACTAATATTTTTGATGCCTTATTTGCATTGTTCAAAATGACTCATTATTATCTCATCCATATTCCAACTAGAAAAGAGGGAAAAGAGAAAAAAGGAGAGGATTATTCCTTTCATAAAAAGGTTTTTATATCATATTTGTCAGATTAATAACTGTCTTTGGCTGCATAGCAGGTTATGATTGTGATTTTATCTTAACACTCAAATATTCTATTAGAAAGAACAGATATAGATTAAGTTTCCAAGAGCTTACCTATGATAAGATGTTGACTAATACTAAGTATATCTATGCACTAAAATGCTAAGCACAATGTAAGAAGAGGAATACCGTGTTCCTGAGATAAAAGAGAAAAACTATGGGGAAACAATAGGTAACAAGTAAAGCTATACGGATATAAGGCTATAATTCATCTTTGAAGCCTTGAACTCTCCTAAAAAGCTTCTACATTTTTGTTTGTTTGTTTGTTTTTGGGTCACACCAGTGATGCTCAGGGGTTACTCCTTGCTGTACGCTCAGAAATCATTCCTGGTTTGGGGCACCATATGGTACGCTGGGGATAGAACTGAGGTCTGTCCTGGGTCAGCCACGTGCAAGGCAAGCACCCTACTACTGTGCTATAGCTTCGGCCCCAAGCTTCTACATTTTTATGATGAGAATTCCCATGCAAACTGGTTGCTAGGCCAGGGATTAAGTTGAAAATATTTTTAATTAATACAAAAATCCTAATTATGCTACTTTTATAGCAACTATAAAGTTAGCAATATGAAAGAGCTTTTGGTTTGGCTGAGCATAGTGTTAGCTTAAGCTACTTTAAATAGACATGAAGTATGAATCATTTACTTAACTAAAATGTAGGCTAAATGTAACCATCACAGATTTTAATAATTTAGCCTAATTTCATCTCACTTACATTCTGTGTGTTGACTCTGAGACATCTGTAAAGGAAACAGAATGAAATGACCAGTTTCCACATGAACACTGTTTTATAATGCTAGTGAAAAAGAGCAGCAGATGGACAACAGCATACTTTTGACAGATAACAACATGCATGATTACAAAATAATTCATTGCTGAATAGGCTTCATCACCAGTAATAGCTGTCATGAAGAAAATTTATTTAGAACCAAAGAGACATAAACCAACCGTCATCAGGATATAAACAAGTCATCAGGAATAAGGCTCGGTTATTTTTTTCCATTGAAAGTGATTTCTCAGATACTAATCAGGAAACATAAGAAGGCCATTTCTCACTGCACAATTAGTCTTATATTTCCTATGCAAGCTATAGGGGAAAAAGCTGGAAATATCTGGCCAACTATGAAATGTAGAAACATTGTGCTTCTCTTTGAGGCATTTAGTTTCCTGCTTGTTCAGGTAACCTCTCTGTTACTAACTGGTGACATGAAGAAGTTAATGTCCATAGATAATTAACATTATTTATATATAATATGGGAATATGTATTACACTCAGACAAAAATTCTTTTCTGCACATACTGACTTGCAAATGCTAATGTAATCATATTTTAAAATATTTTAAAGATAAGATGAAATGATTATATTTGGCTTCTGACACAAAATTTGAAGCACTCATCTTTTTAATACCCTCATCATCTGGGAGAGGCTTAATATCCCCGAATTCTAAATACATAAAACTTCTGTCTTATTTCCCCATTGAAAAAAAAAAGTCTACTTCAAGGCTTTTAGCACACATTAGCATCCCTATAACCTGCAATGTCTTTAGTTATTTGTCTCTTGAGAATACTCCTCAGATCTGAGATGAGAAACAGCTCAAAGAGCTAGTGCACAAGTTGTTGTTGTTGATTTTGGGGGGATACACCCAGAGGTGCTTAGGGGTTACTCCTGTTTTACACTCAGGAATCACACTTCTTGTAGTACTCCTTGTAGGCTTAGAGACCATATAGGATGCCAAGGATTGAACCTGGATTGGTCATGAGCAAGACAGGTGCCCTTTTCACTGTGATATTACTCCCTCCCTAGTGGACAAGATTTGAATGCTGGGGGCCCTGTTTCCATCCCTGACATGCATGATCTCCTGAACTCTGTCAGAAGCAAACTACAACTACCCATTCCTACTACCACAGAACCATGATAGAAAAATCCCTGAGCACCGCCAGATGTGATCCAAAATACAAAACAAAAGAAAATGTAAATGGAATAAATAAATAAGTGAAAGTGAGCTAAGGAGATCTTTCTAAGGGCTGAAGTATCTGACTGAAAAGTCAGATCCAATAAAGCCAATAAAGATTATATGAAGCCAGGATCCCATACGTGGCAACATATAATCCCAGGGAATGGATACAGGAACAATCCCCAAGCTGTGAAGCTGCTTTGCATGCAGCTAACCTGGGTTCAATCTCCAGCATCCCAAATGGTTTCCTGAGTCTGGCAGGAGTAATTTCTGAACTCAGAGTCATGAGTAAACCCTTGGGTGCTGCCAGGTGTGTTACAAAAACAAAAACAAATTAAAAAGAAATTTCCAAACAAGTGGAATTACAGTTTTAATTATCCCTCCCTATCTCAAATTCCAATATCTAACATATATAACTATAAATAATTACAATAAAAATTATTTGTAAATATACTTTAGTATAAGATTTTTTAGCTATTACTTAGTTGTTTGTTATTCTTCCCTATATTTTTGTACCATTTTTTTTACCACTAGAGGCTGCTATGATAATTTTGTAGCACCAAGAGAAGAAACTTCTTTGATAATTTTTCTATACACTTCAGAAAAGGGCATAGGCATACATATGGGATAAAATTTTAAAAATCATAAATGTAGGAGATATTTAATTCATAGTTTCTTATCTTTACAAGTCAGGAACTATGGGAAAATTTGTCTGAAGTCTCTATAAAGTTCATTTAAAAATAGATTAAAAATGAGATCTTAAGAGAATCGTAAGAGCAAAATATAGCATGTAGAATGCTTAGTTTGTATGCAGCAGAACTGGTTCAATCTTTAGTATCCCATATGATCCCCCAAGAACCACCAGGATTAATTACTGAGCACAGAATCAGGACTAACCCTTGAGCATTGCCAGGTATGGCCCCAAATCCAAAAAATAAATTAAAAAATTTTTTTCAATGGGATCTGAAGAGAACTCTGAAG
>PVKC010035587.1:0-13432 GCA_004027635.1 Crocidura indochinensis | reverse complement strand
AAAAAAAGTTTATATTATTTTTACAAAAAGTAATGTAAATATCACCAAATAAAAATAGTACCTAAGGGGCCCGGGAGATAGCATGGAGGTAAGGCGTTTGCCTTTCATGCAAAAGGTCATCCGTTCGAAGCCTGGTGCCCCATATGGTTCCCTGTGCCTGCCGGGAGTGGTTTCTGAGCATGGAGCCAGGAGTAACCCCTGAGCACTGCCGGGTGTGACCCAAAAACCAAAGAAAAAAAATAGTACCTAAGTATTAAAAAATATTACCAAAAAAATGTTTCAACCCAATTTCCTTGTTGAATATTGAGGTAAAATTCCTCAACAAAATCCTAGCAAATCAATTCAACAACACTATAAAAACTAAACAACAGCCAGACATTATGAATAGGTGGTCTATATCCTGAGGGTAAAGTGATGGTTCAATGTATGAAAATTAATTTTAACATAAATTGATGTTAACATCAGACACCATATTAGTAAAAGAAAAAGTAATAATCATTTCAATTGAAGCAGAGAAAGCTTTTAACAAGATAAAAAAACCTATTCATGATAAAAAAAAACAACCAGTAAAATACAGGTGAGATATTTATATTCTCAAAAGAGCAATAGTCATCTATTAAAATTCTATAGCTAATATTATTTTTTATTATTATAATAATAATTTTTGTTTTGACCAATATGGATTGCAAATATATCATGGTAATATTTTAGGTACATATTGACTACAGTTAATATTATTCTTAACAAAGAAAAACTAAAAGCATCTCACTATAATCAGAAACAATGCAAGGATGCATATTGTTTTTCACTCTTATCCAACATCTTATTAAATGTTCAAGTTGGGAGCCGGGAGGTGGCACAGGAGGTAAGGTGCCTGCTGCCTTGCCTAGGACAGACCACGGTTCGATCCCCCGGTTCCCATATGGTCCCCCGTGCCTGCCAGGAGCGACTTCTGAGCGCATAGCCAGGAGTAACCCCTGAGCGTCACTGGGTGTGGCCCCCCCAAAAAAATGTTCAAGCAACAGTCAGACAAGAGAAAAAAATCAAAGGGATACAAATTAGAAAAGAAGAAGTTAAGACTATCTCTATATGCAGATGACATGATAACATTAAAAACTCTAAGTTTTACCAATGAGCTCCTAGACAAAATAATCTAATATAGCAAAGGGGCAAGCTACAATTACACAAATATAAATTGAGTTCTTTTAAATAAATATTGAATCAAAGTAGAAAGAGATCTAGGAGGTTATCCTATTTAAAAGTATTTAGGAATCACTAACTAATGGGTTAGAATAGAATATCCAACAGAAAACCTTCCAAACAACTAAGTTTTGACAAAGGAAGTGAAAACATGAAATGGAATAAAGATAGCCTCTTTAACAAAGGGTGTTGGGACATTTGAATCTAACACTGACATATGTTCCTATCATCAAAGTTTCAATTTTGAATATTTAAATATTTATTTATTTTTGTCAGAATTACTGTATACTTTAAATATTCTTATTTTGGTCTTTGATATCAGTTTAAAAAAAAAGTCTTTTAAAAAAAGACTCATATAAGACTGGCTTAATATATAGGAATGTTGTTTTCATATATGCTAGAATATAGTCCCTCACATTTTTATACATATTTACAAAAAGGATAGTTTAAATTTATCTATTTTTCTAAATAACCTTGGGATATTCTTTTCATGATTGATATATGAGTTGACATATGTATGAGAGATGAAAAATATAAAATTCTCAGAAATACTTTTTGATCAAAAAAGTTGATTGAAAAATTCCACTTGTGGGGACGAAGAAATAGCATGGAGGTAAGGTGTTTGCCTTGCATGTGAAGGTCAGTGGTTCGAAACCCGGCATCCTGGTCCCCTGAACTTCCCCTGAGCAATGTCTGAGCAGAGAGTCAGGAGGAACCCCTGAGCTCTGCCGGATGTGACCCAAAAACAAAAACAAAAAAACATTCCACTTGTTTTCCTTAATATTATATTTTTCCAAAATTGATTTCTAAGCAAACACATTTTAATATATAAAAGTGTACTGCTTTAGGGGCCCGGGAGATAGCATGGAGGTAGGGCGTTTGCCTTTCATGCAAAAGGTCATCAGTTCGGGGAAAAAAAAAAGTGTACTGCTTTACAGAAAAGAATATAAACCTGTTATTTATTTATAAATTTATATAAGTATATCATATAAAATTAAATTTCTCCAGTACATTGTATCCATAAAACCTTTGTAGAGAATATTTAAAAATAGCTCTGAATTCTAACCTCATATGACAATAAATCAACTCAAGCAAGTCAATCTCTAATTTTCTGAATCTCAGTGGTAAATTTATCTAGTATATAGAATTATTTTGTATAATTTTTTCTAATCTTCAGATATAACTCGAAAACAATATAGCATCAGTTGAAAAGTTTATTGCCTCTAAGGACAAATTATAAATTTCAGATTGAAATTGCTATTGGAGATAAATGATCAGGTACAGATTGTAATGCCTAGAGAGTTTAAGTAATTTTCCCAAGGGCAAAATACTATTTAAAGGCTTAACATTGAGTTGAAACTAATCCCCTTAATTTGGGTGTTATTTCTATTGCACAGTTCAGGCCCTTTCTACTTCATTTTTTATATTACTTTTTCTTTTATTTCTCCACTTGTTCTACATCAGCCATGCTTAGAATAAGTATTTTCCCCACCAATATATTTCAGAAATAGTAGGGCAACGAAAGGAGAATCATATGTGATTAAATGCCTCGGGTACTATGAGAGTGCAATTATAATCACTTGCTAGATATTAAAACAGTCCCCAGTGAAAAATAGAGCCATGGGGAATGAAATGGCCAATCTTAAAGAAGGCTGATGAATTCTCTTGAAGAGTATATTAAGAAGTCAACTAACTATACTCATATATCAATATCTAAATTGTCTTAAAATATATTTTCAGCATGTTTGCTTTTACTAATTCTTGTTTAAATGACAAAACATTTAAATAACATTGGGTATGTAAGGTTTTAAAAATACTTTTTAGTTTTAGAAGTATGCTTTGAAATAATATTTAATGGCACCAAAGATTATATTTTATAAAAACCATAGATAAATGAAATTATCAAGGTTATTTTATAATTTGATTTTCTAAATGCATGCATATATGTATATATTTCTGAATAAATTCAAAAACATGATAGAATAATCTTGATAAACCCTAGGTATTTTATGGAGTTTTATTAATGCTAATTGAAGTTTTATAATTATTAAGTCTAATTCTAATAATAAGAAAAACTGAGAAATAATTTCTCAACTGTATCATAAGAGTACTACAAAACTATTTTACAGTCTGAAAAAGTTTTAATAATTTTCATTTATTCAAATATTTAAAAAATATTAATATTTGTCAGGCACACTGTCATTTAGTAGTTAAATTAATTACTATTGAAAATAGTAAAAAATAGATCAGTTAATATAGTGAAAATGAGCTAAATAAGAGATATAGTTTAATGGTACTCAGCATAGTTAATACAAAGTAAATGTTCTCTCGTTTGTTAAAAAGATCTGCATAATTTCAATTAAACTGCCTAGAATGAAATAATTTTATTTTCTAAAGAAGATTTAAGGAATGAAATAGCTAGATAATGCATAACAATCAAAATAATCAGTAAACCTTAAATCAATGCATTTATTTACAAATAACTAGAAAATATTCCAGCAAACATAGTGCTCAACAAAACTTCAAGGGGGTTAATTTATATTCAAATATATTAACATAATCCAGAAAGTAATTCTCCTAAAGAAAATAATTGCTTCCATGCTGCATCAATCTCCTGTGATTTGAGGGGATAATTAAATGAAGCAATGCATATAAATTGCTTATCAGAGTACCAAGCACATGAAGTTTGAACTCAACCTATTAAGCTAATTGTAGTATTATCATTATTACTGTTATCCACGTGTATCAATAAATATCAGACTATTTTTATTAATGCTATTATTTTCTTATTTATTTTCACTTTCATATACAATTTGTGAGAATAGTAAATCACGTAAAGCAGATTTTACCAAAATATATATTACTTAAGGCAATGTATTTTAGTTCTTAAACATATCTTTTCCTGTGTTGTTTTACTTTTCTTATACTTTTCTATGTGTTTATTTTGTTTTCCTTGATACATTTAAAATCTTACGAGAAATATAAGATGGAAAAAGCAATAAAAAAACTTTCTACCTAATGTGTAAATATTTTCTAAATCAAGCAAATTGAAATGATCTCAGGAATATTCAAAGTTTAACAAGAATGTAAACTAAGGGCCCGGGTGGTGGCGCTGGAGATAAGGTACCTGCGCTAACCTAGGATGGACCGCGGTTCTATCCCCCGGTTCCCCATATGGTTCCCCATGCCTGCCAGGAGCGACTTCTGAGCGAATAGCCAGGAGTAACCCCTGAGCGTCACCAGGTGTGGCCCAAAACCCCCCCAAAAAAAAAGAATGTAAACTAAAATATATAATATTTATTTAATGCCAGTTTATTTTCTCACTATAAACATATCATTTTCAAGACTTTATACAGCAATAAGAGCCCACCTGACCTTACACTCTTGTCTTAGAGGGCATAACCAGATATGACCCCTGGTAATCCTGCCATATGACACATTAGTTACCTTTAATCTATTTTTTATAATTCATAAGTTTTATTGTGACTGTTTTAAAATATGTTGAAATTACTGCACTCCATTTGCATTAAGAGATGCAACTTAACAAAACATCTCTCATTTGGGCACTTACTCAATAATTGACATTTGATGAATAAAACATTTTGGAGACTACATCATGAAAGCATTGTAACATACCCCTTTCCTCTCCTAGACCACTATCTTTGTAGAAAGCTAAAGTCCATGTCATGAGATTAACCAATAGTCCTGAGAGTCCTGATTGCAGAAAGCCTATAAGAAAATGATTCCTCCTGTCAAATGTCATTCATACAGGCTTGGAAGTAAATCCCCTAGTTGAATCGGTGCTTCAGATGAATCCAGCCCAGGTCAATATCTTAATTACAATGGAATTTGAAAAGATGAGTCAAAAATCAGTTAAAATAACTTAAAATTCTTGTGAAATTTTACCAGCAGAACTTTTAGACAGCCAATGTCTTCTATTGTACAATGCTATATTGATTTTTAATTTTATCTTAATTAAATTTAATTTTAATACTTAATTTTCACAGATGTATATAACTGAGGATTACTACTGGTTCTAGATGTTTACAGGCTTCATCACAAACCCTGAAGTAGTGGAGGGATTTAGACGTTAAAATCGTTTGAAATATGTTTGTAAAAACATTGATACTCACTGGAAATACTACGAAATTTTATGAATTTAATGAGTTCATTATTTACTGCACCTAATTATAACTGCATTATAATTGCACACTTATGGAGTGTGCTCAGCGCTCACTCCTTATTTGTTCAGAGATCATTCATGGCAAGTACCTTAAGGGGTGCCAGGGATCAAACCTAAATTGGCTCAGAACAAGGTCAGTACCCTACCTACCTTACTATTGTACACCCTTTTTCATAATTTATTATAACATGAAATAGAATAGAGGTGAACAAAAAAGGCAAAAACAACACTCCTTATAAAATAAACACATGTGTCTGAATGATTTTTAAAAAAAGTGCTCAGAGCTTTATTGATTTTTTTTTTCTTTTTGCTTGCTTTTTCTTAAGATTGAAGTCAAGGAAGTTTTCATGGTTGTCTTCAGTAAGGAAACTAACCCATACAACAAAGCTCAGCCCAGAGGGTCTAATTGCTACCTCCTAAGAATGCAATGCTTCTACATTTAATTGTTATTTATTTATTGGGTATAGATGTATATCGGATAGTGCTCTGGAGGTTATTCCTACTCTGTGCTCAGAAGACCAATCATATTGTAGTGTCCAGAGATTTTAAACAGTCATCATTGGTACAGCCACATCTAAGATAAATGCTTTGGGGCAGGAGAAATAAAAGTACAGCAGGTAGGGCTTTAACATTGCACAAGGACCACCTGAATTTCATCCTCAGCACCCCATATAGTCTCTTCAAGCTTTGCTAGGACTTATTCGGAGTACAAAGCAAGAGTACTCCCCAAGCAATAAGCAACACCATGTGGCCACAAACAAAAGCAAAGGCCGGAATACCTTACTCTATTCTGTTACTTTTGATTATATTTGAATTTTAGGGAACACAAATATTCAAAAAATATTAATTGTATTGCTTTGAACCATTAAGAAGGATTTTTACAATCTAGTGTAATGTGTTGAAGTTGGAGTACAACTTTTAAAATGTGAAACTGAACAGCTGCTTATATATGATTTTTATTTGCTTCATTTCTCTCTTTTGTTTCTCAATCTCTGTTTTTGACCTTGTGTTTTTCCCTTTCTGAATCACATTTAAAAATAGGCTTATCCCATGTTTTATAATATATGTTTGTTTTTCCTTGAAAACACATATTAAATTTATTTGAAGCTTTTATATGTCTAATTTAGCCATGCTTAAAACAGAATAGTTTATCTTGTATTTTACACTACAATAGAAGTCTAAGAACTTATCCATTTCTACTAGATTCTCTTGTTTCATGCCATAAAAATTCTCAAAGTAGGGGCCCGGGAGATAGCATGGAGGTAAGGCGTTTGCCTTTCATGCAAAAGGTCATCGGTTCGAATCCCGGTGCCCCATATGGTCCCCCGTGCCTGCCAGGAGCAATTTCTGAGCATGGAACCAGGAGCAACCCCTGAGCACTGCCGGGTGTGACCCAGAAACCAAAAAAAAAAAAAATTCTCAAAGTAATACCTTACCATTCTTTAAATTGCTGTGGAGCCTGCCTGATATCCATATCCCATTTATTTCTTATCTATCTAACCTCTCTATCAACCTACATATCTATATATTTATTTTTTTGGTTTTTTTTTTATTTGGAGCCATATTTGGTGGTATTCAAAGGTTACATCTGGCTTTGTGCTCAGAAATCACTACTGGTGGGTTGGGAGGGGTTACCATATGGCAATTCCAGGAATAAAACCCATGCAGCCACATTTAAAGAAGAACCCTACTTGCTTTACTATTGTACCAGCGGCATATCATTTTTTATTTCTGATTTCTGATTCAGCTTATTTGGGTTCTCTCTCTCTTTCTCTCTCTCTTTTTCTTGTAAGTCTTACTAGTGGTTTTTCAATATTGATTATTTTTTGTTTGTTTATTCTATGAACCAGCTCTTGATTTTATGTCTTGATATTTTTTTAATTCTAGTTAGTTTCTGCTCTAAGTAGCATTATTTCCTACCTCATGCCTGCTTTGTGTTATTTTTGCTGGTCATTTTTCAGTTTCTTAGGTTGTGCAGTGGAATAATTTATGTGATCCCTTTCTCCTTCTGAAGAATGCTTTTATAGTTATGAACTTTTTTTTTTTGGTTTTTGGGTCACACCCGGCAGTGCTCAGGGGTTACTCCTGGCTCCATGCTCAGAAATTGCTCCTGGCAGGCATGGGGGACCATATGGGGCACCGGGATTCGAACCAATGACCTTTGGCATGAAAGGCAAACGCCTTACCTCCATGCTATCTCCCGGGCCCCAATTATGAACTTTCTTAACAAGATCACTTTTGCTGTCTCACACAAATTTTGTTATATCATATTCTCATTTCATTAGTTTTTCAGAATATTTTAATTTATTCACTGACCCACTGGTTAGATAGCAACAATCTGTTTAACTTCCAGGTATTTTTAATTGTTTCTCCTTTTTATTTTTTGTGATCAATTTCTAGTTTCAGTGCATTATGATCTGACAAGAGGGTTGGTATGAATTCTTTTCTCTTGACTTTTTGAAGGTATATTTTGTATTCCAACATGTAGGGCATATTGGAGTATGTCCCATGCATGCACAAACACACACACACACAGTAATGAAGAGATAACCAGAAATATGACAATTGCAGTAAGGAGCATGCCTTACAAGTAACCAGCCCGAGGTCAATCCCCTAAAACATGGTCCTCTGAGTCCTGCCAGAAGTGATCCCTGAATGCAGAGCTAATAACAGACATTAATAAATACTTTTTGTATTTATGCCAGTTTTATGAATAAATAAACTGCCCTATTCACCTTTTATAAAAAGGTTCTCACTTGCAAAAAATTGACTAGTATCTTAATATTTGAATTCTTGATCTCCAGAACTATAAAACATGTTTTGTTCTAACCACACTGTCTAGGATTCCTTGTTAAAGAGGCAGAAGCAGATCCAATAGAGCTTACATGGTCAAATATAAAATAATGTATATACTTGAATTACATGCATATTCATTATATAAAATTAGAGAATTACATCAAGAATGCTATCCCAAGAAAAATGGAATAACCAAACACTACCATAAAGTAGATGTTTAGAGATAGATATTTTCTTTATATAGGACTTAATGAAAATTGTATTTTGCAGTCATCCTAGTGTGTCTATTTCTACATTATTACTGTAATTCCCTCATATTAGCTCCAGACTGCTAGTACATGAAATCATAAATGCAGTTATCAAAAGGCTTCATCTAAGAGCTATTCATTGACAATATTAAAGTTGAGAAGATTGGGGCCCAGGAGATAGCATGGAGGTAAGACCTTTGCCTTTCATGCAAAAGGTCATCAGTTCGAATCCCGGTGCCCCTTATGGTCCCCTGTGCCTGCCAGGAGCAATTTCTGAGCATGGAGCCTGGAGTAACCCCTGAGCACTGCCGGGTGTGACCCAAAAACCAAAAAAAAAAAAGTTGAGAAGATAATTCATTATAAAAAATTTGGTAACATTTTATGGCATCTGTATTTTTGCAAAATTGATTACTTAAAATATTTACCCATAAAAGTACACTCATTGACATTTCCAAAAATAAATGTATGTGGTACTCTTATTTTAAAATTAAAATATGTAACAGATATTTTACTTTGAGTTGACATTGTAACAAAGATAAGATTAACTATTACATCAAAAGAGACTATTTGTTAAAATGTTGTTGGTATAACAATATTTTATTTTTTATACTTTATTTATTTATTGATTGGTTTTGGGGCCATACCCAGTGGCACTCAAGGGTTACTCTTGACTCTTCACTCAGAAATCACCCCTGGCAGGCTGGGGAATTATAAGGGATGCCACATGCAAAGCCAATGCCCTAAAGCTATGCTATCTCTCTGGCCTCATATTTATTTACATTTAAATTTAATTTAATTTTTACTGAAGCAAATAGTTTACATTTAAAGAAATTCAGAGGGGGAAATATCTGTTCAAATGAGTACCAGGCTTCATATCCAGTGAGTAATTTGCCTCACTTTTATTTTAACTATAATAGGGCTCACACAAATAGTGATAAATGAGATGAAACATTACTAATAATACTTGACAGGTACAGAAGATCCTTTCAATTAGGGCAGCACATAATAACATCTTTTATGTTAATTTCAGTTTCATTTTTATATACACTATGAAGATAACACAAAACTATTTCATTTATTATCAACACGACAGGAATGTGAAAAACAAAGATTCCACCTTCAATTACTTTTTAATTTTGATGTTACTTGCTATATGATGTACTAACAAATAATAAAACCAGATAATGAAAACTTACAGTTACATTTCTTCTACTAAAAATATTTAAAAGATTACCAGAAAAAAATGGTTTTTAAAAAGTTTACTTAGGAGCCAGGAAGCTATTTCAAAGAAGTACAATAGTATTTAATGCTGCATGAATGAAGTCCCATCGCTACCCTCCCCCGGAAACACATGCTCCAGACCCTCAACGCTGAATAACACACTCAAAACAAATGACAAAATTGTGACTTATAATAGGGTAAAAGCCTATTAATTTATCAATATGTAACTCAGCTTTGATCTCACTCACTTGTACAATATTCAGAACAATTTTTAGAGTTTTATACCGAAGTATATTTTATTTAGTTCTCCATGTGAAAGAATTATTTGTTCATATTAAACTTCTGTTGTTAAGACAGAATTATTCATAGCACATTATTATAAGGCACCTCAGGGCATCTCTGACATATAAGCAGTAGGATAAACTTATTTTCCTTGCTTCTGGCTGCTCTGTTATGTTTCCACGGAAGCAAATAAAAAGCTTTCAAATTACTTGTTTTTCAGAATTCATTCAGTGTATTTTCATAAATCTCAAGTAAGAGGGCAGACACTTTTAGACTTGTGAAGGAAAGCCTTTCACGGGTTTACATAGGGCCCAGAAGAGGGGCAATCTATTTGTGCCCTAAGTGAACATTTGTTTTATTCTTTTCACATAACTCAGTTCTAACAATCATAATATTCAATATACTCCAGAACTAAATGAAGGCTTGAGTCAATTTCATACATACTGAAGTACAACATTTGCTCTGTGCCCTCAATACAGGAAGTCTCTAAACTATAGTATTAGGGCCTACTATTTTAATGTGCAAACATTGAAGGGAGAATTTGTAATGGTCATCTATTATTCCCCATTACCAACTTATTTATTATCTCTGGTAAGTCATTTTCCTCTCAAATATAATGTATATTTCTAAAAAGTAGACAAAATTATTACCCTTCTATAACAATTTGTAAAGATTAATGAGACATGGTGTTAATAACTTCAGACAAGTTAATAGACTCTAAATGTTAAAGATATGTTTGTTATTTTACTATATTCTGCAGATTTGGAAAAATAGAGAAAATAACAGATTTATTTAATTTATTAAATTATATCACATCTTCATTACATGAAGAAAATTTAATATTATCCAACAGACTTTGTAAATTTATTTGTAAAATTACTATCTTCATAGTATATAATAAACTATGTCTTAATCATATTTTCCACATAAGTTAATAATTCAAGTAAATTTAGTAAGCCTTATAGTAAGTTTGAATTCTTAAAATTGTCAGAATACTCATGACCATATAATCATTGCTACCTTGTTAAAATATGAGCACATCTTTACTTTATAGGAATAAATACATATTCTGCTTATGAAACACATTTTATACATTTATGTAAGTCAATCAAAGCAAATAAAACTAAATAATAAACCTAATACATGATGTATGATACCAGGTTTTTGTCACCATTAACATAATGCCACTTTTTCGGTGACAATAATTTGAATATAATACCTTTTCCTTTGAATGTATTATTTGTCACTGGTTATATTCACACATAATGATTTCTATGTATATAATTTGCTTACATATAGTAAATGTATTAAATAACATAAATTTGATTTTGCATATAGGAAGATACATTTAAATTTTAGTAGAGGATAAAAGACAACTTTACCAATTTAACTCTTTGTAAGAGTTCACAAATTTAACTCTTTTCAAAACTCAGAAGAAACTATGAATGCATTAATGGTTTTAAAGATCCAAATCACTTTTATATTAAGGGGGCCTCCTGAGAAGTGTTCAGACTAAATCTCTTGGTATTCAAGAGGCACTGGAACTCTGGAGCTAGATGTAATCCGGGTATATAGTACAGTGCTTTGCACTATCTCTCTGCCTGAGTAATATATGGCATATAAGATAAACAAAGTAGGCTGTGAATTGTGAGGAGGATATAGAGTGAATGCCTAAAGGAGGTAAAATATTCTTGAGCTATATGAAAACTTGTTCAGACAGTTAAGAAATTATAAAAGGAATGAGTATATATATTTACAATTTAATTATTATCTGATAAAAATCTCAAGTTTACAATGAAGGATAACCACTTTAATTACCTATCATCTAACTTTTTTTAAAAACTTTATTGATTGACTGATTGATTTATTGATTGATTGATAGGTTTTTGGGCCACACCCAGCAGTGTTATGGGTTACTCCTGACTGTAAACTCAGATCATCCCTGGCAGGCTTGGGGACCATATGGAATGCTGGGAATTGAATCCACATCCATCCTGGGTCAGCCACATGTAAGGCAAATGCCCTACTGCTATGCTATTTCTCTGGCCCCCTAGCCCCTAAATATTAAGACAAAACATCATATGTAAACAAATATATGTGAAGAGATTAAGAGTAAAATAGGCTGGATAATAAACCACTTCTGATGTGATATCCATATTCCTTGCATGTGACTCACTAAAATTAATATTATAAGTAAAAATAAGTAATATTTTAACATTAATAGTATATAAATTAAATTATCTAATGATAATTAACTGACCAATAAAATGACTTTTTATATTCAATATTTTCTAATTTGCTTCTTCACAAATAGTGATTATTTATTGCAAGTAAAATAGATTTGATTTTAACATTATGTTTACCGAATTATTAAGATATAAAATATTGAAGCAATAATAATACTAAATTTTAGTTTTGGCTCCTCCACTCTGAAGAAACCCATATTATTTCCTGTTTTATTTACTCTTTCTTTTCTTTACTCTTGTAAACTTTTTAAAAATTTACCATGTGGTTGAAACAATAAGTTAAACAATATACATTAAATAATGTATATAAAGATAAAACTTTCAACAATGGGTAACTGATTACTACTCTGTCCTGGTCTAATACATGGTAACCATTATGGACTTTAATTCTCTCCTGTTCTGTGGCTGGATTTTGATCCTCTTCTATCATAGTTCACTGAGGGGTCCTCAGAGGTGAGCTGTCCCACCCACAAAGGGTGATCCTGAACACTGCTGCGTCCTGGTCCCACACACAGCACTCATTATAGATTTTGTTTTCCTCCACCCACAAAGGATAAAGATAGAGGAGCATGGCTCAAAAATCTGCACATCTTCTAGCCAAGAAACCCCCACCATAATACATAGAAAAATCAAAACGACACTACAAGCCTGACAATGGGGAAACAACACCTGATGAACTGAAAAGTCCCAATCACATAGTTTGTCATTAAGATAAGTATTTATTAAAAGAAAGATGGAGAATATTCATAGAACTCGGGCCAGAGAGATAGTATAGAGGTAAAGCATTTGCCTTGCATGCAGAAGGTCAGTGGTTCGAATCCCATATGGTCCCCTGAGCCTGCAAGGAGAGACTTCTGAGCATAAAGCCAGGAGTAACCCCTGAGCATGGTCAGGTGTGACCCCCCCCCCAAAAAAAAAAGAACTCAAGTAAAGATAGATCGAGTTGAGTAAAACACAAATAAGAATCAAAAGGATATAAAAATAAATATCAGAAAACTCCAAACTAAAGTAACAGGTCTGAAAATCTCAGGAGACAAAATAAAAACTTAATGGAAATCCTCTTCAACAGGGTAACAGCAGCTGAGGAAAGAATCAGTGAGGTGGAAGATGAGATGCATAACAACTCCATACAGTAGAAGAGATTGTAAAAGAACCTTAAAGCAAATGATCAGATAATAGAAAATTTCTCAAAGAATGTGAACAAATGAAAATATAAATTTTTGATAAACTCAACAGAAACAACATAAGAATCATTG
>PVKC010035585.1:0-13435 GCA_004027635.1 Crocidura indochinensis | reverse complement strand
CTTTCTTTCTTTCTTTCTTTCTTTCTTCCTTCCTTCCTTCCTTTCTTTCTTTTTTCTTTCTTTCTTTCTTTCTTTCTTTCTTTCTTTCTTTCTTTCTTTCTTTCTTTCTTTCTTTCTTTCTTTCTTTCTTTCTTTCTTTCTTTCTTTCTTTCTTTCTTTCTTTCTTTCTTTCTTTCTTTCTTTCTTTCTTTCTTTCTTTCTTTCTCTCTTTCCTTTCTTCCTTTCTCTTTTCTTCTTTTAAATTTATATTTATAGCTTCTAGACAGTGACTCCCACTGCTTTTTTTTCAAACAGAACCATAGAACTTGAATTATCTTGTTCTACCTCATAATTCTATACCTTCCTACAAATTAAGGGGGAAAAGTAGATGGTCCAAAGTTAAAGCAGTCTCAGGAGCATTGAGTGGAAATAAAAGAAAATTATCAAACCTAAATACCCAACCCAAAGTCAATGACAATAGAATCAAGAGACCCAAAGTACAACAAGCTATACACAAAATGATCCTTTTAATTAGAATTCCAGGGACCTAGTTGGGATACGTATGGGATGCATGCTGGGAACAGTGGCAGTGAGAGCTTAACACAGATGGTGGGAATTTCTCTAATTAACTGTCATTATGAACCATAAATATAACTGTGAAGATTTGTAATTCACATTGGTTTCAATAAAAATTATATTTAAGAAAAGAAAGAAATACTACTCTACATAGCTTCGTGAGAGATGCTAGCGGTCTCTCATGTAGGTGAGAGCATAGTAATGTACTGTGCATAAAAATGTCTCAAACTACAAAATATCTCTTGGTAGTAGAAAAGAAAGTGATGGGAGTGTATTTTGGCATACAGTAAAATGTCTTTCATTTGAACATTTTGGTTCTTTTCAGTTTATTTCCACAGACTTATGCATTTTATAGTTTGTTGGCATTTGAATATCTATCACTGTTTCTTATTGACTTCCCAGAACCAGGTCTAGAATAGGCCTGTGAACTTCCCCTTGAATATGCCATTCTTGAATACCAAATTCTAAGACTCTTGTTTATGGAATATTCTGTGAGTTTTCATACTCCACAGTTCTGCTAAAGATATCTAATAAGGTTGTAATCACCCATGACATGTATGAAAAATAAATATTAACTACATAAAAATAGTTTTGGATAAAAATACATAGTTATTTTAGAACCTAACTCAGTGTCTAATGATAAAGCATACTACTTTTTCTGGCATTTGACAGAAAGAACCACTAGTCAGTTTAATCATTCCTAAAGTATTTGTCAGTATTACACACAGTTTGTGAAAACATTTCAATATTGTACTTCATTACCTTGTAGCCAGACTGATAAATCAGATTCTTTTGCTCCAAATATACCCTACTTTTCATAATATATTCATTTTTAGTGCACTAATGAATGGCAACCCCCCTATCTCAATCTCAATCTTTATAGTTTTTCTGCCAAGAAATTTGTTTTGTAAATTTTCAGCTTTTGTTTTTCCACCACAGGACCTGGTTTGAGGGGAATTTTGAAGGCTTTATTTTTGTTTCTTCAAATGTACTTACTTTGATAGCTGAAAATGACCTCAGGGAATGATTAATACCGTGTGGGGGTCGATGACATAAATCTGCTCCAATATGCCCTACGCAAGTTCTCTGGGAAGGAATGTTGCATTTTCTATTGCTGTGGAAACCTGGTGACACTGAGCAGACCCTTGCAGATATAAAATCTTCTAAAAGCATAACGACTTAACCTGGACTTGAATTTATGTTTACTGAACTTGTTACCAGCAAAGGGCTGTGGACTATTTCCCCAGGAATTGTATAACACATTGCAATACTACAATTGAAAAAAAAATGCCCGCTAGTAAGTGTTTCAACATTTTTAACAAAAATGAGTAACTTCAGATCTTTCTGTTTCTTGAGTCCCTTAAGCATGTTTTTCTCTTCTGTGAGAAAAGTGTGGTACAGTGAGGGCAAGAGCAAGTGGGAGTAAAATAGGGATTAAAAGCTGTGGTTAAACTTATGTCTACACTTGATAGTAAAACAAAATAATGTATTTTGCTCAAAGTACCTGAAGGCCAACCTTTAACATGGTTGACAGAATAATTTTATGGGCTCCTTATATATAAACTAATAAAAAGTAAATTCCATGCAGCTACCTGACAGACCAAATAAATTAAGAATTATTGGTGTTTCTGGTGACAGGGTTGCTTATCATGGTGGTTAAGAATGTGATTGTCAGAGACAAGTCAGGGGCATTAAAACCTTGAATGATCATGAGAAACCATCATTAACCTTATACTTCAATTTTCTCAACTCTAAAAATGAAAATAATAGTTTCTACTTTGTAGAGTTATCAAAGGATTAAATGAGATATTTTGATAACATTTTTCCAACTTTTAAGATTATATAACATGCTTAAAATCCTTAATGATTATATAATAAAGGAAAGTGCTTTTATGAACATAAAATGTTAGCTGACATTTATTTGTTCACTTTGATAACTTAATTTGCATAACTAATTCCATAGCTAATTTTTTTAATGTTCAGTGATATATGTGTACATGTATTTAAAGTTTCCATCATTGAAATTGCAAGATCTCTAGTAAGATGGACATAAATATCCTTACCTTGAGAGTTTAGTTGTAATGCAGTCTTACTTTCTAGAATAGGAAACCATACAGAAATGTACAGAAATTATGTAGGTTCCCCAAAGAAACAATATATTTATTATACCAAGGAAGCAAATTCTAACTTTTAGATCTTCTTAGTGCTCTTCAAGAAAATTTAAATGGATAAATCATGATTGTTTTATATTGTTCCAGAAATATTTTTGTAAAAGATAATAATATATTTTGTTTATAATTACATACTTAAATATTTTGAGTCTTATAAAATCTACTTTTAAATAGGAATATAGTCAGAATTATAATAATATAATTAACATTTATATGTTTATTAAACTATAAGTTTGACATATTTGTACTGTAAATACTGTATATTATTTATACATTTTGAAAGACATATTTAGGATCAAATTCAATTGTTGATAGAGATAAACAAGTACTTTAATTTTCATCATTTTAATGTCTTTTATATTGCAACAATCAGAAATAATTTTTACAAGTAGTTAAAATCCTGTTATGAATAAGTTAACTGAGACACAAAATTATTGTGATGTTTTTGTTCAGGTTTGCAAGATTAGTGAGTGATTCTGATTAATTCAAAACCTTTTCTATGTTATTAAATTTAACACTGTTTTCAAAATTATTTGTTGAATTTATTTCACATATATTTTTTTTCATTGTCTTCCCTTCTGAAAATAAAAAGAAAAAAATAAAAATATTTCTCTATAGTAAGAAGAAATAATGAACTGTTTAGTGTACATGATAGTTGAACCTATCATGTACACTTAGTAGGAATTTCTCTAACTATTATAAGCATCTCTTACTTTAAAAGCTAATATGTATTTTATGATAAATATTTCATAGAAGTAGTACTGAATTATAAGAGCATGAATATACTGGACTTTGCAATTTATGTTTTTTGAAACTATTATTATAAACCACGTTAGTTCCTATTTTGAGTACTGTCTCATAATTAGTGACTTTAATTTGACATTCCTTTCATTTTGTTTTTCTGGGGCAGTAGAGATAGCATGTGTTTGCCTTGCATGCAGAAAGACAGTGGTTTGAATCCCATTTGGCATCCCATAGGGTCCCCCGAGCCTGCCAGGAGCAATTTCTGAGCATAGAGCCAGGAGTAAATCCTGAGCACTGCTGGGTATGATCCAAAAACAAAACAAACAACAACAAAAAAAATTAACCATTTTGTTTTTACATCAAAAACTTTTATATTACTCAAAAGTAAATGGAGAGTAGAGTGACAGTTTTGAAATTTTCCCAGATAGCTTCCTATTTCTCTCTAACACATGTAGAATGTGTTGTTGAGATCACATTTAAACTATTAATTGTGGTTCAAATACTTTCTGTTTAACATAAAATCATCTAAGAATAATAGATAACTTTTAGATGCTTATTATTTTCTCCACTTGCATTTATGAATCATGATTTACAATACCATTAATGATATTTTCAGGCATATATCGGTCCACCTCCACATCATGGACCAAGTTGTCCAATTCTCTACTTCATTGCTCCAAAGGTCTGCCTCAGGGATAAGTTGTATTGGAACGATTCAAATAGAAAATTGAATAGGGATTAGAGGATAAGTTGAAATAGGAATAAGTAGGGAAGGGAAGAAACATGTCTCAAGAAAAAAGGAAACCTATTTCACAGGAAGAAAAGTAGAACAATGATTTACTTTGTTGTACCTAGACTCAGTGTTTGGTATTGAATAAAAAAAATGATCTGGAGTTAAACTATCCTAGGGAAAGGAAGGTGGAATGTTTTTCTTCATCCAACTTTAAGTTACACTCTAAAGTTTTAAGTAATCAAGGAAATAGAGACAATAGAACAGCATTGAGAATTTCAGAGATAGATCCTCGAGTAGATTGTCATGTAATCCTAGACAGGAGAGATCAGAGTATGAAGTGGAGCAAGGAAAACTTCTTTGGCAAATGGTGTTGAAAAAAACTGCTCAGTTATATGTAAAGTTCAGCCACAGACACTTTTTCTTTTCTTTTCTTTTTTCTTTCTACCATGCTGAGTCAATTCAAATTGATTAAAATTTTACTGTCAGAGTTGAATTCCTAAAATTTTTTGAAAAAAATATAGGCATAATCCTTCATGACAAAACACTAGATACATTTTCAATGTTTCAATTCCATTATTCTAACTTTTTTGGTCTCTCAAGATTTTCTTACTTTTATTTTTTAATAATATCTTTATGAAAACACCATGATTACAAACACGTTTGTAGTTGGGTTTCAGTCATAAAAAGAACACCCTCCCCCCTTCATCAATGACTTATGTACTTACTAGGAACTTCTCAGATTACTAAATTGTGATTAAGTGCACTCTTTGGCAGTGCCTATTACTAATATAAATTGCCATCACTTGTAAATAGAACATAATACTTGAATTTTTAAATAGCTCATTGGTGGTATGATCTAGTTTAATATTTTTTCATGTGTAGACATAATTTAAAGGTTAATTGAAAAGGGAAGTCATCTTGAATTTTGTTAGTTATTTTATAGAATTTATCTAATCTTTCTAGTTATAATCTGTCAACATAGATTTAATAAAAAAAATCCCATTTTCTATTTGTGGAAAATACCATTTTCTATTTATATCATATAAGAGCTTAGGATACTCTGATTCCAATGATAGTTTCGAAGATATATTTTTTTATTTGGACTTCAACATTTAATTATATGAAGTCCTTTTTCTAAGTTGAATGCTTAAATAAAATAGGCAAATCTAATGATATTTATTTCTCAAAGAGAACAAAGTCTTATAACTACTTTAAAACTAGCTAGAAATCATTGAAAGGTCAATTTGGAAGCAGATATTAAAAATATCAGTACTGGGAGCTGGGAGGTGGCGCAGGAGGTAAGGTGCCTGCTGCCTTGTCTGTGCTAGCTTAGGATGGACCACGGTTCGATCCCCCGGTTCCCATATGGTCCCCTGTGCCTGCCAGGAGCGACTTCTGAGCGCATAGCCAGGAGTAGCCCCTGAGTGTCACTGGGTGTGGCCCAAAAACCAAAAAACAAAACAAAACAAAACAAAACAAAACAAAAAGAAAAAAAAAGAAAGAAAAAATATCAGTACTGGGTTACAGTGTAATCTTAGATAAAATTTTATTTATATCCTAGCTTATTTAGAGAATATTTATTAAATCAATGAAAATATTGTCACCATATATTTGTAATTCTTTGGATGAAATTGTTTTGTATTAAATTTTTCAATAGTCTATATGGTTCTAAACCTGTAATGCCATTGGGCTTTCCTCCGTTCAGGTTAGAAATGTTATAAAATAGAAATATCTGAAATATTTTCTTTATCTGGTTCTTGACTTTCATCAACTAAAACCATTATTGAACATCAAGCTTATTCAGAAAAGAGGGGATGATATTCAAGTTTACTCAATGATTAATCATAATTATGCCCAAATAATGTGCTTTACAGTAGAATTTGTGTGATGGGTTCAAATGAAAAATCTCAGATCTATCACATAACATTACTACAAAATTAGATAACATATAGGAAATGTTCTGAGAAAATGAAGGATTTCAGCACACCTAAGAGTGATCTAGAATAAGGGAGATGTTGGCTCTTGCATATTCCTTTAGATGGGGAAAACCAGTGCAATTCTGTGCCCTTCTTACTTAAGCATTCTGAGGATCTGACCCCCTCCAGCATTCCTGTTCAGGTAGTGAAATTTTCTGTTTTGATGATTGGTGGGTGATGGTTCACTCAATTCACAGTAATGGCAAAATTTATACCAACTAGAAAATTGGTAGGCTCATTCAAGGCAAAAGATAATATACAACAGTTAACAGCTTTGAGCTAAAACAGCTAGAATTCAAAATAAAAGCACATTATTTTTTCACCATAAAAGAGAAATTAAAAATACTCTTATGCACATCTAAGATTGTACACAGGAAATACATGATCTAAATATGAAAGCTATGAGATAAATGATAGCGAAAAGAAAATAATGACAAAATATCTACATTCAAGAATAGACCTACTAGGGGATGCCAGTTCTTTCAAACTAATTTAAAATCATACATATTGATAATCTAAAATCTCATCAAATCCATATGTTTTTATCAACATATAAATAATAACTGTAGCATTTAAGAGAAAAAATTTTGTAATAGTGCTTTTCTAAATTTTTATATTATTTTAGTTCATAGTCAAACACAAAAATGTGTCTATTTAAAAACTAAGGGAAATGCAGGGTGAAAAAAAAACTAAGGGAAATACTTATAAAATCAAATATTTCATAATAAACATATTAATTGTTGTCAAAAAGTCAAAGAAATATTGTTTTACCCGTTCAGAGTACTATTTGAAACATTTGATGTCTACATAAATCATTATTAGTTTTTCCATGTATGATGTACCCAGCAAGGCTGAATAGAAGGGGTCATGGTGGTTTGGGATCAAATTGATGGCCTCACACATTTAACACATAAGCTCTACTTGTGAAATCAATATCCCAATCTTCAATGACAAAGGTGCAATGAATACTAAGGTTCAGCACCAAAAGTACAAAGTTCTCAGGGCTGAAGCTTAGTCCTGAGTACTTTTGGATGCTTTAGTCTAGGCAGAGAAAAATCAGATTTTAAAAAAAATATATTGTTGCTATTGTTCTGTTTTATTTTGCTATATGTGTTAGTTCTAAGGACTTATTCCTGGCTTTGTGCTTAGGTATCTTGTAAGTTCTGGGAGGAGTATTTTGGTTGCTGGGGATCAATCCAGGTCTGACACATACAAGACAAGCTCTTTACCTGCTATGCTGTCTTCTCAACTTTATTTAGAGACAATTTAAATATCTCATTTAATTTTTCCTACTATTTTTAGAAAGCATGGATAACATTTATCTGCAACAATTATTGTCATGTCAATTCTGTCATATTTCTATCAGTTTCTACATTGTTTCATTGGAACTCTACCTTTATGGAATAAATGTCTCATTTCTCTGTTTTATTCATACCAGTATTGATTTATGTATGTTTACTTATTAGTCACATTGAATTGTTGCTTAAATAATATCAAATCTGACCATGGTAAATTATTTCAAATAGGTGTATTTTATTTAAGCATGTCACCCTCCACCTATCTTTAGAGCACTTTTTATTTTCCAAAATTACAAGTTTTTCCAGGATCATTCCTGGAATCAGCCATTTTTCCTAAGAACTAAATACCTTTTGTTTAAGATTAGAAGCCAAGATGTAGATGCTATGTTCATTTATACTAAATGTCTTTATTTTAGGATCTCAGTAATTGGATCTGGAAAACATGTGTAACTACTCTGATTTTTTTCCAGAGTAGGAGAATCAATGATATACACAGATATGCAAGTGTATTTTTGTCTGCAGAGACAGACAACACATCCTATGTATGTGTATCAGTCTTAAAATGTTTAGGACAGAAAAGTATACTAGAGACTCAGAGGAGTGCATTTTGAAGCTTAGAAATGTAAAAAAAATGTGAATCTATTTTTGGAGAATTTGGCTATTTTATTACATTAGGTCTTTGGTTGTTTATTGTTGTTGTTTTGTTGACATTATTTTTTTATAATTTTTATTATGACCAATGTGAATTGCAAGACTTTCACAGTTATTTTTTGGTACATAGTGGCAGTGAATTAGGGCTATTTCCACCACCAGTGCTGACCTCCCTCCATCCCTGTTTCCAGCATGTATCCATTCCTCCACCTTTTGCCCACTGGACTGCTGGTGTTACAGGTCCCTTTTGAGTATATTTAGTTGTTTGGGTCTCTTGCTTCTATTGTCATAGAATTTGGGTTGAGTATTTAGATCTGATCCTTTTTTATTTCCACTCAATTTTCATGAGACTACTTTGCACCTGTTACCACACACACCCCCCACCCTCAATTTATGAGACAGAACAAGATGATTCATGTCCTATGGTTTCATTGAGAAAAAATATATATCATATTAGCTTGCATAGATAAAATGTGGCTAAACCACAAAATGAAGGATAACATACTTTACTCAAACTTTATTGACTTAAATGTTAATCTAAAAAACTTCCATGGCAATATCTAGACAGGCATGTTTAAGCAAAAAATTGGATATAATTGATATGCTATAATAGCTATAGACTTATTTATTCTCTTTTTCTCCTTCCTTTTTCAACTCATTAAAACCTTGTTTTTAATCTAACCACTTTTCTCTTTCTATACATCTGTTAAATTTGGCAATATGATTTCTTCATTTGTAACTATGAATAATAAGCTATTCTTTAAGGTTTAGTTACTTTCTTGTTATATTTTTCTCTGTCTTTGCTGGATATTTAATGAAATTTGATTACTTGCATCTAACTAAACATATTTTACTAGTTCTCTAATAACTCTTAAAATGCCTTATTAATAGTCTCATTTTTATAACAGCCATTTTAATTTTTATAAACCAAACGAGTATCATTACTTCTTACATCCCACATTGAATAAAGAGTTTTCTATCATATCTTGCTCAAATGAATTAATATCCACTGATTATAATGCTTGGATTTTACTTGACCTTGGCACTCAAGTTCTTCTATGGCAAGTCACAGTTTAAATTTTATCATAACGTAAGTATCTTTAATAATACTTAGATTAGAACACCTACCTCACATAATGCTTATCTTCCTCAGAACTAGTGGAGTTTCTTATACTCAAATATTTCTGACCATTTTTATGCATTGGATGCATTCATTCTGAATAATACATAAATAGATGAGATCATGGATGAGCAAATAAAAAAGAATAAAACCTCTCTATTCTTTATAGTATATGGTGTCTCTAGAACATCAACTCTTTTCATTTATAAAATGACCTCAAATATTAAAAAAAAAACCTGAAAGTTCTTAGGCTCAAAATATATATTTATTATATTAGAGGAAAAAATTAAAACACAAGTCAACTATTACAATATTACTTTGAATAGCATCAGAAAAGGCTTCAAATTTGTTGAAAGAAAGGAAAATGATTAAATTTAATTACATACTGTTTCTTAAAGGCATTGTTTTTAAAGGAGGGTAAAGCAAAATATTTTATAATACTGCTGCCGAGTCAGATCTCCAGACTAAAGAATAAATGCTTTTGGTATAAAGCAAAAACATATATAGAATAACAACATTCTAAAGTTAAAAATTTAAATTGACTTTTGAAAGAAAACCAGTAAAATAAAAAGAGATTTATAGAAACTTAATAAGCACCAAAATAGCTTCTTTTAAACCACGGCAAGAGTGTTCCCAAGAGATGATTCACCGACACAAAACTACCAGAAGAAATTAATGACTAGTACCTAATGTTCTGAATAAAAAACCCACAAAATTACATCTAAGAGAAGAGAGTACAAGGGATTTACTGCTTATGGCTTCTTTTACCACTGTCATTCCTACTAAGTACCCACAAATAGTAGTCTATCATAATTTGGGGTTTTTTTTGGGGGGGGGGATACACCCAGAGGCGCTTTGGGATTACTTCTGGCTCTGCACTCAGAAATCGTCCCTGGCAGGCATGGGGGACAGTATGGGATGCTGAATCAGGATTTGAATCACAGTCCGTCCTGGATAGGTTGCATGCAAGGCAAACATTCAACCGATGTGTTATCTCTCCAGCCCAGCCTATCATAATTTTAATAGAAATATTTTTATTTTTAAGAAAAATTATGGAACTGGAGTGGTGGTGTAAGCATTAAGGCGTTTGTCTTCCATGCAGATAACCTAGGACAGATTGTGGTTCAATCCCCCGGTGTTCCATATGGTCCCCCAAGCAAAGAGCGATTTCTGGGTTCATAGCCAGGAGTAACCCCTGATCATCACCAGGTGGGTCCAGAAAGAAAAGAAAAGAAAAGAAAAGAAAGAAAGAAAAAAAAGAAAGAAAGAAAGAAAGAAAGAAAGAAAGGAAAAAAGAAAGGAAAAAAGAAAGGAAAAAAGAAAGAAAGAAAGAAAGGAAGAAAGAAGGAAGGAAGAAAGAAAGAAAGAAAGAAAGAAAGAAAGAAAGAAGAAAGAAAAAGACAAGAAAAAGAAAAATGCACATAAAATTCTCTAAACTTTCTTCAGAAATATGAAGTGTCCCTCTACAAACTTATCCCGAATTTAGGTAATAGAATATCAGTTAATTTTTCTTTTTCAAATCAAATAATAAATTTGTGATATTGAAAAGTATTCTTTTTTCCAGACTCTGAAATAATATCCAAGACACAATATTAGTTAATGGCAGCTTCCTCATTATTTGTGAACTCCGCAATTTTGAAGCAAGTGGATTTTGTGCCAGGAGGCATATTCCCAACTATTCCATAGAGAAGCTTCATTATCATTATCCTTTTTCAGCCAGGTATTATTTTCTTATGGATATGATTTCATGAGATCATGTTTCACTGAATTTGCTAAATTAGACATAATTTACTTAGAGTCATTTGGGTTTTAAAACAGGCTGTTAGAATACTACATCTTTATGTTATTATTTTTATAATATTGTCATGAAATATTTAATATCATTTTATAATAAAATATCGTCATATTATTATTTAAAAATAGTCACTTTAAAATAATGTTAACAACCAAGTAGAAGGTTCTTTCTTCCTTATCAACATAGTTTATATTGATGATCAATGAATATTAATGTTAGCTACAAACAGAAATTCTTGGCTATATGTTGGTTTTGATTTAAAGGGCATGAACAATTCTAGAGGTTTTTATGTGGTTTTATATTTTTTTTACTCAAAAAAATCCTCAATTATATGAGGTTTTTATTTTTTTATCTTGTAATGACAAAGAACTATAGACAAACACTAGAAATAATAACAATTTTTGTTTATTTTTGGGCCACACCTGGTGATGCTCAGAGTTACTCCTGGCTATGCGCTCAGAAATTGCCCCTGGCTAGGGGGACCCTATGGGATGTCAGGGATCAAACCAGGTCCATTCTGGATCGACCATGTGCAAAGTAAATGCCCTACCACTATGCTATCCCTCTCCCCTCAAAAACATTTTTTGAGTGAGGAAAATAATATATGTTAAAGGAAATATAAAGCAAAAGTTCTATATGAATTCATAGTGGCCAAAACTGACACAATTTGAGCCACAAAAAGGATGTTGCACTGTATTATGAAATACCCATGATTCTATAATGATAAAATGTATACTTAAATAAATAAATTCATAAGAGATAATAGACAGATCTTTTCTGTAGAAAATTGCCAAGTAATTTATGCAGATACTCATACTCCATACATATTGATTTCATATAGTGACTTCCTTGAAACTGTAGAATATTAGAAGACAGACTAAAGAGTATCAAATAGACAACATTAACATACACTGCATTTAATTAGTGAGTGTCAATTTTTTCTCTGTAATACTCCTCTCCCAAATCTATAGCATCATTCATAAAAATGAGAATCATGAGTGTAACATTGGATAAAGCACAACAGAGAGACATTTTTATTTTTTATTTTTTACAAAATACTTTATTTACTAGTTCTCTCCAAAATAAGGAAAGTCTGAGAGACAAGAGTATTCTATGGGAACATAAAATCTCAGTATATTATAGTATCCTGAACAGACAATATAGATGAAATGATTAAACTATATTGTTTCATTAGTTGTGGAAAATGTATTATACCTACTTAAGACATTGACAAAAGGGAATGCTGAATCTAGAAGATATACTATCTTTTCAAGTTTTCTGTAAACCCAGTACTATTATATAATAACATTTTCGTTGAAAAGAAAACAAAATGTCATGTTTAATTTTAAATGCATATACCATAGGGTGCTTATAACCTGAAGCAGAGTCATCAGCTATAATTCATTATGAAAGAAGATTCCATATGCTTTTCAGATGCATTGACTTTAACCGCATGGTGGATGAAGAATAATGGTAGCATACATAACTCTAAAATGCTAGCATTGTGAGATATTTCCTCAATATATCTGCAGTTTGATCATTCAGGAACTACTTCAAAATATTTGATAACACTCCTCACTCATTTAGCAATACAAGAAAATCTCTTGAAAATCTTATTAATAATCGTTACATCCTATTTAGACCAACACTATGTCTCCTTAGTAAATGAGTCTCCCTTGTGCTTTTGTACAATGGAGAATAAATTCAGTCGTTGGTTCGATTAGTATGACAGATCAGAAGCAATGTTTCAACATTTATTTGCACGATCAAAGCTCCAAGTTGGACAAACTGCAGGTTCCATATGAAACTAATATCCCTTGAAGGAGCTGCTGGAGCAATCTGATCCAATTATAACAGAAATCAAATTCCCAGGCTTTTCACAGTAGCTAGATTGTCCTTCAAATAGAAGAGCCAAATACAACCTTCTTTACTTGGCAGTGTTACTTGAACTGTCTGTCTTTTTATTTCAGACATGGACTGTTGAACTGCTTGATGATTCTGAAACAGTTTCAGTAGTACTTATGAGTACTGGTACAGTAAAAAGTTTGAATTTAAAAATGTAGAGAAGTTGACTATCTCCAATCAGATTTCTGCTGCTTTCTGTAAGTTTGAGTACTCCAAGAAAAATATACATGTATGTATTTTGCATATTAGAGTAAATGCAATGAGACAATGAAGTCACAGACTGACTCATCAATATAATGGCTCTCAGTGCCAGAAGAGAAGGTTATTATTCGAAAGCATAATGTGGATCATTTGAAAATATATTTTAATAGAGAAATATTTAAAAATAAAAGATGTTTTATAAGATCTGAAGATAATTTTTTAAATCATTCAAATTCTGTAATGTTTCCTTTCATTAAGAGTTACATCGGGGCCCGGGACATAGCAT
>PVKC010035584.1:0-13424 GCA_004027635.1 Crocidura indochinensis | reverse complement strand
AAAGAAAGAAAGAAAGAAAGAAAGAAAGAAAGAAAGAAAGAAAGAAAGAAAGAAAGAAAGAAAGAAAGAAAGAAAGAAAGAAAGAAAGAAAGAAAGAAAGACTAAAAGCAGGCAAAGATATCTAGAGGGAGAGGCTAAGGGAATAAGAGGAATTAGATCTTATTTAGAATAAAGGTAAATATTGGTAACTTCAAAGTTTTATCATTAAAATTACAAAGTAGCCAATAATATTTTTTTTTGGTTTTTGGGTCACACCCGGCAGCGCTCAGGGGTTACTCCTGGCTCCATGCTCAGAAATTGCTCTTGGCAGGCACGGGGGGCCATATGGGACACCGGGATTCGAACCGATGACCTTTTGCATGAAAGGCAAATGCCTTGCCTCCATGCTATTTCCCAGGCCCCGAGTAACCAATAATATAATTTAAATAGTGTCTATAACTTCCAAACTACTACAATATAGAAACCAAGAAAATAAATCAACTTAAAAGGAAAAGCAAATACTAGGGGCCGGTGAGGTGGCGCTAGAGGTAAGGTGTCTGCCTTGCAAGTGCCAGCCAAGGAAGGACCACGGTTCAATCCCCCTATGTCCCATATGGTTCCCCCCAAGCCAGGGGCAATTTCTGAGCGCTTAGCATGAGTAACCCCTGTGCATCAAACAGGTGTGGCTGAAAAAAAGAAAAGGAAAAGCAAATACTAAAATATGGAGCAAGTTGAAAGGACAAAAGAAAAAGAATAAATATACTCAAACATTGAAAATAGAATAAATGCTCCCGGTCAAAAAGAAAAAAAGATTATTAGGACAAATGTTTTAGAATATCTAAATAAATGCTATTTAAAGGAATGCAGCCACTAAACTATAAGAAAAAAGGATATATCCAGTATATTCTAACCAAATGGGAAAAAATGAGGCTAGTTACAGAGATATTATGCAGAAAATAGAGTTTAATGTAAGAAGAGCACAGTACATTGAGAAAATATAAAAATGATGAATTTACCTAATACACTTAATCATTTGGCATCAAAATATTTAAAACAAATATATGGAACTATCACAAAACCAACAAGTCACTGTTATAGGAACATCAGTTGTAAGAGCAACTCTGAGTAAAGAGATGAGCAGAAAAAAATTATAGAGAGAATTAGAACAACTATAATAGTAAATCTATAACAACCATTTTTCCCAAAACATGGAAAATTAGTGAAATGGACCAATTAAATGATGATAATACAAGCCAACAAATTTTAAAGGAATGGTACCAAACTAGCAGCATTCTGTTTACAGTAAGATGGGCACTCAAAATCAGTAAAACAATAAAATTATGATCCCCAAAATCCTTTAGAAATTAAGACACTTCAATAATTTATAAATCGAGTACAAATCAAAATGAGGAAAATTTATTACCTGAAAAAGAACTTCAGTGAAAATATACTTCAGATGACTTCAATGTAATTTGAAGCAAAACAAAATGGACAAATAGAGACAAGAGCAGAAATGAATTCAATTGAAAAGAAACCTATCTGCCAGCTACATTTTTAAATAGTGAAAAATTAATAAAATGAATAAACATTTTGAACAAGATTTCAAACAAGGTTTGAACAAGAGGACACTGAAGAAGAGAGGAAGGGAAGACAAATTATTATGTAAAATGATACAGCAAATATTTTTTAACTAGGAAAATATTTGGAAAATAATGGAAGATTCCTAGGAAAAGATGACTGACTGGCTCAGTAAGAAATCAAGAAGAGCAGCGAAGTGCCCAGCATGCCCAGGGAACCTGGGTAATCCCAGGACCCCTTAAAGTATATGAGAAAGAGAAAGGTGAAAGACCCTTCCCAAACTCATCTTATTAAGCAGGAATAGTCTTGGTGTCAAAATTTGATAAAATTTGATGAAGAAAGCAGAAGAAAAAGTATAGACCAGTTTGAATTATGACTATGAACACAAACATTTTGAGTATTGTATTATTATCTATCAAATTACAGAAATAGATGGTGGGCTCTATGATAATAAAGTGAGGCTTATCCAAAATACATTCATTTACTATTAGAAAAATAATAAAAGATTGAAAGAGAAAAAATTTAATAATAGACTTTTAAATTACTTAAATCCAATATTGGTTGATTTAAAAAACACCCTAAAGCAATGCTCCTAAGACAGTACAGTGGGAAAGGCTATACATAGTTGATTTGCATACAACTGACTCCTGTTTGATCCTCAGTACCTATATGGTTCCACCTTGAGGGATCCTTGAGTAAGCTCTGAGCACCTCTAGAAGGGAGGGGGAAGGAGGGTGAGATGGGCATGAACTAACATACAAGTGGAATTGAATCACCCCGACTAAGGGCCTATAATTTATCAACAGATTCTGGATGGGATGTCACCCCTGTGCATAATTGTGTTGAAGAAGAGTCTTGGGGTTCATAGCCCTAGTACAGAGAGTAGGGTGTTTGCCTTGTATGCTGCTGACTTACATTAGATCTCTGGCATCCCATTTGGTCCCAGAGCAATGCCAAGAGTAATTCCTGAATGCAGAACCAGGAGTAATCCCTGAGTGCCATTGGGTATGGCCATAAAAGCACCAAAAATAAAACAAGACTTCGGTGTAGGGTACTAGAGAGTGGCTTACACTGAGGAAGCAGACTTCCTTAAGCCATCTATCTATGGGTTCATATATCAGGAAGCTGTGGGGCTTGGAGGAAGCAAAAACAGTCTAACTCCTGGAGGAAATTAATTCTAAGCACAACTGGGAGCAGAGTCTTCATGGCTGAGCCCCCAGAGTCTTCATAGCTGAGCCCCCATCTTTAAGCCCTTGCAAAGGCTTCATCTTTGTAAGACTGAATTCCAGACCCACAGATAATCAAGAAGTGTTGATCATTATTTCAGCTGACAGTAATTGCTTGTCTGTCTAAAAGCACTAAGGATGGATACGTCATTTAAATTAACCAGAGTTATCTGGATGCTGAATACAAGAGAGAGTGCACATATCAATCTCCTATCAACAAAAACTATGAAATAAGATTGTTTGGAAATCATTCATAATAATATCCAAAACTACTGACACTCTACAAACTAGCAAGAGATATCTAAACAATTTACAGAGAGAAGCATGGAGTAATACAAAACAGAAAGAAAAAATTAAATGGGAAAATAAGCACACTGAGAACTGTGAATATGCTCATCTTCTCCCCAAGTTAGTCTATATATTTTAATGCAGCGCCAATCAAACTTCAAACAAGGCCTTTTCTTTTCTTTCTTTGTGGAAATCAGAGCTTTGTAAAAACTGATACTAAAGTACTGAAGAACGAGGTGGGGTGATTTATCCTATCATATATCAAGAATGTTTGTCATAGAGCTCTAATAATTAAGGGAATATGGTCTCTGTACAAGAGGAGGTAAACACATTAAACAATGGAACACAGAGAGAGCTAACAAAGTCAACCATTTGTGGAAATATGACTTTTTGTTTTTGTGAACACCCAGCAGGGCTCACAGCTTATTCCCGGCTCTGTGCTCAGGGACCAGGAGACCATGTGGGATTTTGGGATCAAAACCAGCTCAACTGTGGCCAAGGCAACTTTACTCAATGTATCTCCCCATCCCCTAAATCTGATTTATTATAGAGCTGATCTCACAAATAAGGTGGAGAAAATGGACTATTCAATGAATGACATTAAATATCTAATTTGAATACCAAGGCACTGGAGAGATAATACAGAGGGTAGGGCAGGAGAGGTAGGGTAGGATAGGAGAGATAATACAGAGGGTAACTGTCTTGCACACAGTTAACCAAGGTTCAATCCCCGGCAATTCAAATAGTTTTCCAAGCCTTCCAGGAGTAATCTCTGAGCACAAAGCCAAGGTACTAATAACTGAACATTGCCAGATATGGGTGGTGCGGGGGGAAGAAAAGATAAGTCTAAATTGGAAAATATTTCTACCTTATATTCTTACCAAGTCAAGCAAGCCGATAGGAAGATGAAAATGAGTCAAATAACAGGGACTTCACAGAAAGAAATAAACAACCATAAGCATATGAAAATATGATCAACTTTATTAGTGATCAGAAAATGCAAGTCAAACCACAAGTTACTTTTTCATACCCACTGACAAGAGTGACCCTGATTTCTGCAAAGGAGCATCCCAACCCTGGGTCCCCTCTTATAGCATAGAGTTCACCACCCCCAAGAGCTCACTCCCCCTGTACTCTGCTTCCTGCTTTGCCAAAGGCTTTTTGTCCTACTACTATTGAATAAAGCCAGTAAAAGGATTATTTCTCCCCAACTCTATTTCCATCACCAACTCTGTAAACTTGTTCTCTTGTTCCCTTCCCTTTCCAAGTACATAAATAGAAGGCCAACATCACAGTGCACACATTTCCCCCAACTGTCTCCATCTCTTCCAGCAGTCCAATGATGTTTTCAGTCTTGATGGAAACATTATTATCTTCCTTCTCCAGTGTAAGCTTATTTTCCTTCAATAGATCAGAATTTCTGGAGTCAAAAAATGGTTGTTTAAGGGCTGCAGCAATAGCACAGCGGGTAGGGCATTTGCCTTGCACACGGAGACACAGAATTGATCCATGGCATATGATTCCCTGAGCCTGCCAGGAGTAATTTCTGAGTGCAGAGTCAGGAGAAACCCTTCAGCACTGCTGAGTGTGGCTCAAAACAAAACAAAACAAGATGGATGTTTAAATAATAATAATAATAATAATAATAATAATAATAATAATAAACCTGATTGTGCCTGCCTTGTTATACTGGGAATTTTTAGCCCTCCTCCCTGAGTTCAAGAGAGGTTCTCTGGTCCTCACACATATTTGGACTTCATGCCTCTCTGCTTGTCCCTCACTGCCAACTGGCACCTGTTCCTCTTCACTCCTTGAAAGCCTTCTCTTGTCTTGCCTGGAAAACTCAGCCTTGTTCTTCAAGACGCACTTTATCACCCTCTTCACCACCCTCACTCTCATGCCTGTTGGTTGATCATCTGGAAAACACAACAAATCCACATTCCTGACCTGCAGTCCAGCATCCTTAAGTGGGATTTCCTGGGGTGGAAGGAAGCACTTTTCTGTTTCCAGCATCCCTGGGACATCTTGAAGCACCAGAGTGGTTTAGAGGGAGGCAACTGAGATCAGAGCCTCTGGAACCAAATGCTCTGGAATTGCGACTCAACCCTGCAGCTACCTGAGCCAGCACAAACCACGCCAGCATCTGTGTCTCTGAAAAGCAACCCCGCAAGAATAATATTTTTTCATCTAAAGGTTTTGTTTACATGAGTTCACATAAGAAAAGTGACTGGCACAGACTACTCAGTAAGCTGTGCTGGGCCAGAGTGATAGTACTGGAGAGGACACTTGCCTTACATGCAACCAAATCCAGTTCAATCCTCGGCATCCCATATGATTTCCCCCAACTCCAACATGCCAGGAATGATTCCTACGCACAAAGCCAGGAGAAAAGCCTGAGCACAGCAGTGTGGCCCAAAAATAAACAAACAAAACTTGTGTGATTCTGTCAGGTGTGCATTTCTTTTTTTAAAAAAAAAAACTTTGCTGGTTGATTGCTTGGTTTGGGGGCCACATCCAGCTGCACTCAGGGGTTACTCCTGGCTCTACACTCAGAAATTGCCCCCAACAGGCTAGGGGACCAGATGGGATGTCAGGAATCAAACCTGGGTCGGCTGCATGCAAGGCAAATGCTCTACTGCTGTGCTTTTTCTCCAGCCCCAGGTGTGCATTTTTCTCCCTTTTCTTGGAAACTAATGAGTGATCCTCACCAACCAGGAGGCTCAAAGGAGAACCAATGAAGTCACATCAAGGTCCACCTGGCCCTGAGTTATGCTGTGTCTGTGGGCCAGGTCATGGGGAGCCACTTTCCCTTTGGGTGGTGAACATTGGCTTTCAAGGTCCTTGTAGGAATCATGTTGGAGACATTTATGCATCTTAATATCCAACACAAAAATTCCATTGAACAGCCCCTAATGAATAATAGTTGAAGTAGTGAGGGTGGAGATATAGTACAGTAGTAAGGTGATTGCCTTGTATGCAGCCAGCACAGGACAGACCCCAGTTCTAATCCCTGCATCCCGTATGGTCCTCTGAGCCTGTCAGGAGTGACTTCTGAATGCAGAGCTAGGAGTAATCTCTTGAGTGCCACCAGTGTGACCCAAAACTAAACAAAGCAAAAACTTAAAAAAAAAAAATAGCTGAACTAGGGATTAATCCAGAGAAGGAGGAGAGTCATAAAGCAGCATCAGAGTTAGTATTGAGCATTGTTTCCTATTTGGGGAGCCAAAGGATTTAAAAAAGCACCCCCAAGATAAGGATTATCCCCCTTCTCTTACAGAATGGGACAGTTGCAGAGCCAGGATTTGGAGCCAAATTGGGCCTGGGGCTCTCAGGCAAGCCGACCACTTCCTGGGCTGTGTCATCAAGCTTCTGAGCCTCTGTTTATCTTATCTAAAAAATGGAGCAACTGATAGCTACATTAAGGGCTTCTGAGGATTGTAATTGTCTAAGGCAAGGTCCCAAGAATGTGTTCAAATGATTATTCTCAGGCCCAGCCTAGACTGACTAATTGTCACAGGGGCAGTACTCCACATTCTAACACTTCCCAGGGGGTTTACCAACCACCTCTCAAGCATCGGTTTAAGCTTATGGCTACTATGAGAGCTCAGTCATCACTGGCTCTGCCTTTCTGTTCAGAAAATAGCAACCACCCCTTCACTGCTAAAGACAAGAATGGTAGCACAGCAGTAGGGCATTTGCCTTACAAGCAGCCTATCCAGTATGAATGGTGGTTCGAATCCTGGCATCCCATATGGTCCCCTGAGCCTGCCAGGAGTGATTTCTGAGAGCAGAGCCAGGAGTAACCCTGAACACTGTTGGGTGTGACCTCCCCCCAAAATGGGCATGAGTTCGTCCCTGAAGTCCACTGGCCAGGTTTGGGCTGACGCAATCTGCAGACAGTCATAGCTTTAGGGCTGGCAGACCAAGGATGGAGAAAACACTACATGCTTCCCTCCTAGGAAAACCAAAGTATATAGGTCAATTTTTTTTTTTTTTGGTTTTTGGGCCACACCCAGTGACGCTCAGGGGTTACTCCTGGCTATTTGCTCAGAAGTCGCTCCTGGCAGGCACGGGGGACCATATGGGGAACCAGGGGATCGAACCGCGGTCCATCCTAGGTTAGCGCAGGCACCTTGCCTCCAGCGCCACCGCCCGGCCCCATATAGGTCAATTTTTGTCTTTGTTTTTTCTTTTTATCCTTTGGCCACATCCAATGGGGTTTGATGGCAAGCAGTACCAAAGATCAACTCACCCTCATATGTGTGCTCCAGCTGTTGAAACCAGCCCTGAGCACTGTTTTATTTCAGGAGGAAAGCAGGTCCTTTTCAGTTTCCCAGTCCAGTCAGCCCCAGTGGTGCTGGAGCCTTGACACTATGCTGCCATCCTGTGGGCAGAAGGGGGACAGCACAAACACTGGGGGCAGGGGTATTTAGAGGCAGTGCCCTCTTCGGAAGCAATCAGCCAACCAGCAGGTATGAAAAGGTAATGGTGAAGCCCCTCATTGAGGAGCTTGCAGGAGCCAAAGATGAACTTGAAAACAGACAAGTCAGATGCTATATTGATCTGGTGGTGTTCACTTTCAGTTCTCTGAGGTGCTTCCATACACAATCTGTTCCCTTAGGGCAGCACAGAATTCTCACAATTCATAAAAAAATTTTCATAACAACAAGTCTAAAGGCTTTTTTCTCCAGTGGGAAACTGAAAATGAAGAGTGACTTTAAAAATTCTACTTGAGGGGCCGGCGAGGTGGTGCTAGAGGTAAGGTCTGCCTTGCAAGCACGAGCCAAGGAAGGACGGCGGTTTGATCCCCCAGTGTCCCATATAGTCCCCCCAAGCCAGGGGCAATTTCTGAGCACTTAGCCAGGAGTAACCCCTGAGCATCAAACGGGTCTGACCCGAAAAACAAAAAAATTTCTACTTGAGGGGTCGGAGTGGTGGCACAAGCAGTAGGGCGTTTGCATTACACGTGCTAACCTAGGACGGACCGCAGTTTGATCCCCCCAGCATCCCATGTGGTTCCTCAAGCCAGGAACAATTTTGGGGCACATAGCCAGGAGTAACACCTGAGCATCACCAGGTGTTGCCCAAAAAGAAAAAAAAAACTACTTGACACAGCGGTAGGGCATTTGCCTTGCACATGACTGATCTGGGATGGACCCAGGTTCAATTCCTGGCATCCCATATGGTCTCCTGAGCCTGCCAGGAGCAACCTCTGAGTGCAGAGCAAGAAGAAACCTCTGAGCACTGCCGGGTGTGGCCCAGAAGCTAAAAAAAAAATCTATTTGAAAGCTCAGTTTCTAATTATAGTCTTCTAATGAGAATACATGAACAATTCATTGCTTCTGATATAGCAGATGCCCTGTGAGAATTTATCCCATTGATAAAATGGTGCTCTCATTTCTATCTGTTCCAGTTCATGCCCATGACTTAGCATTCTGAGACCATTATACATTTTAAACCAAATGTCATCATTTGAGCAAATATAATCAACTTAAATTCTCTACATTCCTAATTCAGCCTTTCAGATAAGTATAAAGCATTTATGGAGCTTCCCAAATAAAAACTTGTTTTGAAGAATGAAGAAGTGTACAAGACTTGGAAGGTGGGTTTAAAGGCATATCTGTTGGAAATTTTCAGGAAAATAAAATGCATCAAAATAAAGAATGAAATAACATGAAAACTTATTGAATAAAATAGGAAATGGAAGTCTATGCTGATGAAATGAAGAAAAATTTGATAAAGAGACGGATATTTAAAGGTCCCCCAAAGATTTTGTAAAGTGGTATAGCTACAATAGACAATAGTATGGCAATTCCTCAAAAATCAGAAATAAATATAGAACCACCATGTGATGTAGCAATCCCTTTTCAAGGTACTGATTCAAAATAAGATGAAATCAATATCTTAAAGAGGTATCTGCCTTACACTTGTTCCCTGAAGAGTCAATGTATAGAAGCAACTTGTGTCTCTCTTTTTTTTTTAGCGACATGTGTCTCTTAACAAATAAGTGAATCAAAAAATATGGGGGGTGGGGAGCAGAGACAGCAGGCCAGGCACTTGCCTTGCATGCAGCCAAGCTAAGTTCTATACCCAGTGTCCCATATGGTACCCCAAAACCACCAGGAGTGATCCCTGAGCACAGAGCCAGGATATAGCCAGATATAGCCCAAAATCAAAAAAGAAGAAAAAATGGAAAATAGACATATATAACAAAAGCCAATCTTTTGAAGAAAATAAGGAAGCTTTGTCCTTATTTGTGAAAAGACAGGTGAATGTGAAAGATAATGATTACACTTAGGTTGAAAAAAAAAGCCTGACTTAGAAGGGCGAATACTGCATGATCTCATTTACATGTGCAATCAAGAATGCAGAGAAGCAGAAGCAGAGAGTAGACATCCCTCTCTAGGGCTAGAGAGAAATGAAGGGAAGATGAAATGTTGGGTCCAAAGCTTCAGTTATGAAGGATGAATTATTTCTGGAGATCTAGAGCACAGCACAGTAACTATAGTGAATAAATGTGCAGGGCTGGAACGAGGACAAAGAGAATTGTTTACCTTGCATGCAGCTGGCTCTGGTTCTATCCCAAGCATCATGTAAAGGTCCCAATCATAGCTAAGTGTGATACAAAAAAATAATAATAAATAAATATTTATGATGCATACCTGAATTTTACTGAGATCCGTAGGCAGTGGTCCTCAAACTACGGCCCGAGGGCCACATATTGTATTTGTTCCCGTTTTGTTTCTTCACATCAAAATCAGATGTATGCAGTGTGCATAGGAATTTGTTCGTAATTTTTGTTTTTACTATAGTCTGGCCCTCCAATGGTCTGAGGGACAGTGAACTGGGACCCTGTTTTAAAAGTTTGAGGGTCTGAAGGTGTTCATATGAAAACATTTACACAAAAATGATAACTATGCAAATTGAATTAATAAACAGGATGGGGATAACCATTCCCAATATATACAAATCTCGGGACACCTCAAATAGATACCATTTGTATTTGTCAATTTTCTTCAACAGAGCTGAGATGATAAGACAGCTCAAGAGAGGGGACCGCCAAAAAAAAAAAAAAATGAGGCCGGGCTGTGGCGCTGGAGGTAAGGTGCCTGCCTTGCCTGCGCTAGCCTTGGACGGACTGAGGTTCAATCCCCCGGGGTGTCGCATATGGTCCCCCAAGCCAGGAGTGACTTCTGAGCGCATAGCCAGGGGTAACCCCTGAGCATCACCGGGTGTGACCCAAAAACCAAAAAAAAAAAAAAAAGAGAGAGGGGACCAGAGTAATAGCATTGTAGGAGCTTACTTTCCTAGTGACTAACCTGGGTTCCATCCCTGGCACTCTATATCATCCCCTACAGCAACCAGCAGTGATCCTTGACTGCAAAACCAGGAGTAAGCCCTGAACCAGCCAGTTTAGTGCACCAAAACAAAAACAACAACAAGAGCAAAGAAAACTTGAGGACAGTCACCAAAATAAAATATGACATCACAAAATATGTGACAGAAGAGAAAGTGCTGTGTTTGTCTGTGAAGACCAATCCTGCCACCCCAATCCTGCCACTGGAAAGCCCAGCAGCCCCCACCCTTACCTGCCATCTTGTAAGCAGAGAAATGGCCCAGTTCCACAACTGATCTTCAGAAGAACAGGAAACTTCCCAAGCAGTTTGATCTTGGCTGTAAATTCTGAGAACTTCTTGAAATGGAGGCAGGCAGATTTCTCTTTCTGTCAGAAGGCACAGTAGATATAGCCTACAGGCACACCCTCATCACCTGCCAACTTTCCAAATCATTCCAGCTCCATAGCTTCTGGACACCACAAAACTTCATCGTACTGTCAGCCCAGTAAGATCACAGCAAATCTAATGGGAAAGTTGCATGCAAGACCTCCAAGCTAGGTGAGTCTAAACAGTAACACAGAAGTCTCAGCTAACAACAACCACAGGCTAGTACATTCTTAGACACTGGCTTCAGTATCACCATTGTGAGCTATAACAATGATCACAAATTGATTCTTATTGATATAAGTTTTGATAATTCTGCTTGCCTTAGTATTTTAACAAACATTATGAAGTAAACGTGTGTCTGCTAAGGGTGCAAGATCCAGTGAAGGGTAGAAAATTAGGGGACATTGGTAAGGAGGTCACTTTGATGATGGGGATGGTGTTAGAACATTTAATGCCTGAAACAACTGTATTGCGAACTACTTGTTAAAATACAGTGTTATAATAAAAATGATATTTTAGAAAAAAGAGTAACACTATGTTGAAACAACAGATTCCACCAAAATCGAGCGATAGATGTAAACATTCCTGTCAGTAAGTACATCAGACTAGGAAAAGGTGGCTTGGGAGCACAAATCCTCTGCAGCACAGAGCCTAGTTCTGACCTGCAGACAAACTCAAAATGGGCACGGTATCCTAAAGAACATGAAAGCTTCAAAATGACACAGTCACAAAAGCCAAGGAACTGTTCCAGGCTGCAGGAAAGTCCCAAGCTTTAGGAACTAAATGCTTACAGGAAGTTCTGAGCAGGACTCTCAGTGGGGACAATAGGCCCGAGGGATATTTAAGGGACTCACAGTTCATTGTTAGCTTCCTGTCAATGAGGCTGTGTTACAAAGGAGAAGGTCTGGTTTGTAATAAGTATCCAAGAAAATCTTCAGAGGTGATGGACTTACCAATGAACAATTTAGTCTCCCATGGATTCCAGGTGGGGAGAGCCCTCAGCTCTATTCTTGAACTTTTCTGTGGGCTGTAAATGTTAACCATTCTTAAAGCATGCTTGTTGTAGAGTCAGAATCAAAATTGTAGAGTTGAATCCAAATTCAATCTCTGGCGGGAATTGCCAGGGTTTCAGATGTAACTTCATTTCTTTGTGCCTTAATTTTCCTGTCTATCCAGTGGTTGTATAATATGCCTCCACTGTGGGGTTGTTGTAAGGGTTTAATAAGCACAATACAAATTTTTTTCTTTTTTGTGTTTTGTTGTTGTTTCTGAGACACACCCAGCTGTGCTCAGGGTTTATTCCTGCCTCTGTATTTAAGGATCACTCCAGGGGATCATGTGATGCCAGGGATTAAACTCAGGTCAAATGCAAGGCAAGTGTCTTATCCAGTATACTCCACCTCTGGATTCCTTTCCTAATTTTTATGGTATTTTTTGTTATGTTGTTGTTGTTGTTTTAAAAAAAAACTTTATTGATTGATTGATTCATTGATTGATTGGTTTCTGGGACAACCCAGCAGAGCTTAGGGGTCCTTCTGGCTCTGTACTCAGAAATCACCCCTGGTGGGCTGAGTGACCATATGGGATGCTGGGAATCGAATCAGGTTCCTCCTGGGTCAGCAGCATACAAGACAAATGCTCCACCCCTGTGCTATCTTTCTGGCCCTATGTTGTTGTTATTGTTGTTATTAATGTATATGCTGATGATGAGTTTGTATTTTGTGTATTTTGAATTTAGCACTTTATCAGATATATGGTATGAAAATATTTTTCTTCCATTCACTAGGGTGACTTTGCTTTACTGATTATATTTTTTTATTTTTATTTATTTATTGATTGATTTTTGGACCACACCCAGTGATGCTCAGGGGTTACTCCTGGCTATGAGCTCAGAAATCGTGCCTGGTTTGGGGGACCAAATGGGACACCAGGGATCGAACATAGGTCCTTCCTAGGCTAGTGCAGGCAAGTCAGGTACCTTACCTCTAGCGCCACCATGCTGACCCCAATTGTCTTTTTATTTTTTATTTTTATCAGTTTTTAGTTTGGTGATAATCTTTTAATATCTCTTGAAAACCAAATTTAATTGGAATTTTAATAGCAATGCTGTAAAATCTGAATAATTAATTCTTTGGGTAGGATGATTTCTTCTTCTTTTTTTTTTTTTTAAAGAAATAGTTCCCGGTAGGCACGGTGGACCATATGGGACACCAGGATTCGAACCAACCACCTTTGGTCCTGGATCGGCTGTTTGCAAGGCAAATTCCGCTGTGCTATCTCTCCGGGCCCAGATGATTTCTTTTGAAGAGGCCCAGACCCAGCAGTGTTTAATGTTTATTCCTGACTCTGCACTCAGGAATTACTCCTGGTCGGCCAAAGCGGTGGTGCAGCAGCAGGGCATTTGCCTTTCACTCAGTTGACGCAGGAAAGACCTGGGTTTGATCCCTGGTGTCCCATGTGGTCCCAAAGCCAGGAGAGATTTCTGAGCACATAACCAGGAGTAACACCTGAGCATCACCGAGTGTGGTCCAAAAACCACACACACACACACACACACACACACACACACACACACACACACACACACACACACAAAAGGAATCACTTCTGGCAGTGCTCAAATGTTGGG